>CAKNXH010062221.1:18113-45851 GCA_932178445.1 Andricus quercusramuli
TCCTTCACTTTTTCCTGCTCGAAAAATTATCAATAGTTCTTTTCTTCTCCTTTTTCAGCTGGACAAATCACCAATATTTTTGTCCTGCGCCTTTTCCATATCGACAAATCACCAATACTTTTGTTCCTGCACCTTTTGCTGCTCCAAAAATTACCAATAATTATTTTCTTCCCCTTTTCCAGCTAGACAAATCTCCAATTGTTTGGTTTCTGCACCTTTTCCAGCTCGAAAAATTATCAATAGTTATTTTCTTCCCCTTGTCCAGCTCAAAAAATTACCCATTGTTTTGTCCTATCCCTTTTCCAGCTCAAAAAATCACCAATAGTTTTGTCCTACCCCTTTTCCAGCTCGACAAATCACTAATACTTTTGTTCCTGCACCTTTTCCTGTTCGCAAAATTATCAATATTTCTTTTCTTCCCCTTTTCCAGCTCGAAAAATTACCCATATTTTTGTCCTGCCCTTTTCCAACTTGATAAATCACCAATAGTTTCGTTGCTGCATCTTTTCCAGCTCGAAAAATTATCAATAGTTCTTTTCTTCTCCTTTTCCAGCTCGAAAAATTACATATAGTTTTGTCCTGCCTCTTTTACAGCTCGACAAATCACCAATAGTTTCGTTCCTGCACCTTTTTGTAGCTCGAAAAATTCTCAATAGATCTTTTCTTCCCCTTTTCCAGCTCAAGCAATGACCAGTCATTCCTATTTTCGGCAATTTTATAACTATTTTTCAAAATTGACCTTCAGAATTTTGTATGTGAATATTCTCATGATTATATCCGTAATTTGTAATTTGTGAATAGAATTAGTTATGAACGTGACATTTACAGATTTGTATTTGTTTTTTTATATTTTTTTGAGGAAGATACAAAATTTGTTTGGGCTCCAATGAATGATGTTTCACTTTTGGACCATAAAGAATTCATAATTATTTTCTTAATAACTTCAAAAAAGTATCAAATCAGAAAGTTTTTTTTCATTCCATTCATTTCAAATTTTAGTTTCATCTTTGGATTTTAATCAAGTGGATTCATCACCTTTTGTTCGCCTACTCCTCAGATAATGTAGACGAATGGTAGAATTAAACTTTTTTTTTAATATTTAAATATCATTTTTGGTTTTCCGTTTGCTTTATTATCGTAGTCAATATTTTAAAGTGACATCGAGACACAAAATGTTAATGAGTGTGAGATAGATTTGAATGTGAGGTATGTTTTAAAAAACCTTCCCGCCACAGAATGATAATATTCTTAGGTAGCATTTTATGATTAGGAAATAGATTTGAATAAGATCTCTGTACATAAAGAATATCAACTTTAGGTTAATGAGCCTACTGTACAGAATGATGAATATACTCAATGGCTCAAGAAAACGTTCTACGAATCATCAGAATCAATTTCAAAGAAAAAAATTCGACATTTTAAGTCTGTTTAAATTTAATAAATTTAATATATTTAATATATATAAATAATTATAAATTAATGTACAGAAAACGATGCTTAGACCCTGAAAGAGAGGCACTGTTGAATTTCAACTTGTAAGAGGTTGTGTCTTAACATAGTCGATCATTTTCGATTTTTTAAACTCAAGATAAAGTTCGAATCTTTTAATATTATCTTCAATATTATTGAAAAATGTAACAATTTTATACCTTGAAATAACTTTTTCGGTAGCACAAATTTTTCAAATGCTCTTATTTCATAAGAAGTAATAACTTATTCAATAATTTGTACAAAATGTGGATATGGATTTTACAGAAGTGATTATAAAAAGCCAAGGAGCTTCCTCAGATTTTAATTACAAAGTGCTTACATTATCCCAGTTTAATTAACAGTTTTTCAATTGAAAATTTGAAAATCTCGAATCCAAGTTGATAATCAAATCAAGAGAATGCCAAACGTGAAAGTCGTGTAGTGGATGTACAAATGAAATGCAAATCAAAATGTTTGAAACCAAATTTGAGACATTTTTCATCATTTCTTTCATCGATAAGCATATTACAAAATAAACAATTGCACAATTGCTTAACTGAGTGTAGATAATCATGATTCTAAGGGGTATAATTAGCTCTAAGAATTTGAATTTCGTTCTACAAAAACAAAAAAAAATGTATGTCTGATAATATTTATAAATACTATTATGTTAAGCTTAGAGCTCAATATACCCATCGAAGTGATCGACATCGTGAATTCGTGCTCTCACTGATTGTTATACAGTTTTAGGACGAAAACTTGACTGCATTGTAAATAAATTCCATAATCGATATACCATATTGTAGAGGTGAGTTTCGAAAAAAGGAAATGAAGGAAAAGATTGTAAAAATAATCTATTGACGTAAATACTGTTTAAATATATGTACCGATTATAAAACAAATGTGAATTTATTATTTTCAATTAAGATTTTTAAACCTTTCCTTTAGGAGAAGCAGTCTTTCGAAAGACATAAGGAATTTGTCACGGTTCAGCGGATTTCAACGGTTCATCATGCATCACCAGTCATTCTTTCTACAACCACAGTACCACACACTCCAGTCGCGCTGTAAACAATGATTTCCCGGGATAGGCTTCCTCTGTCGAGTGTTGGTTATTTTTTACGCAACCCAATATAGGAAAATTTGAATTCTTTCCTACCCAGAATGATATGCAATGGTTCGCAAATTTATTGTAAAGCATGAATTCACATTCTTTGCAAACAGAGTTTCCCGCTAACAATTTTAGTTTAAACGCAAAACTGTGACGACATATCCATTCACCCCAATTTTCGAAAATGTCGCTTAAAGGATGAAAAAAGAGTGTTTCCATCGAAATTGAACAAATAAAGTAAATAATTGAGATTCCTCGCTGATGTTGCTTGACATGAATACAAGAAATTTGTGTATACACAGTGTTGCAGAAAATACACAGACAAACTTTTCGCCCATTGTCTGATAAAATATCAGCTGTCCATCGAATCGGTTTTGCCTATATTTTACCTGTTTAATTGTTTTTCGATAGTCGGTAGCAATTCTGGCTTACGGGTCGCTATCCGTTATCCTGAAATTGAATTGCGTTAACGGGCAAGATGGCAAACATTCTTTATTGACAGAACGATTTTTTTCCTCGATGCTACAAACCAAATGCTGGGTATCAGAAAAATTGCGACCACCTATACATCGAATGGGCGAAATGAGTTTTGTACTAAAAGCTGGAAACATCTGTACTCAACCTTCATTTATTAACTGTCACTGTTTTTTGAAAGGTTCACAACAAAGGTGTGCCCCTGATTTTTACCGGATTGAATTTTCATTTTTTTTTAACAATGAATTTTGTTGGCCAAAATTCTAATCTAGTAACACTTTTAATATAGCTTGACCTTCCACTAATTGATTGAAACAGTCTCTTGAAGCATCTAGTATTCCTTATGATTTTACCTTTACTTTCTTTAATTAGTATTTCTACTTTCTTGTTTTTGTCCCTATAATCATTTTTTAGTATAATTCTCTCTTCATCGCTGATGTTTAACTTTCCTAGATACGCTTGCTTTTTTTGTTAATGACTACGCGGATTGTATCGGTTCATCATGCATTACCAGTCATTCTTTCCACAGCCACGGTACCACACACTCCAGTCGTACTTCGAAAAATGATTTCCCGGAGGACAGCCCATGCGCCCCCTATACCTTTTTTGTCCAACATTCAAAAAGACAAAAAGTCAAAAAGATAAATATTCTATCAAAAAAATGAATTTTCAACTAAAATCATGAATCTTCGGACAAAAATATGAAGTTTTAACCAAATTGTTTAGTTTTCAACCCAAAAGATTAATTTTCTACCAAAAAAGACTCATTTTCAACAAAGTACATGAATTTCTATCTAAAACATTAATTTGTAACCAAATTATTATAGAATACTTGAAAAAACATTGTTTTTTTTTTAAATCCAAAAACGATTTTCTAGCATAACATGAGTTTAAAACAGAATTGATTAATTTTCAACTAAAAATGTGAATTTTCAAGCAAAAGTTGAATATTTATAACTTCCGATAAAACAAAATTTGTCTACTAAAAACAAAGGAATGTTCAACCAAAAATATATAATTTGGACCAAATAGTGGATTTCTCAATCCACTAGATGTTTTCTCTTACAAAAAAAGAAACGAATTTTCAACTGAACAGTTTTTTTTCAATGACAGAAATGAATTCTTAACAGGAAGTAGAATAGTCAAATTTTCTACTGAAAAGATAGTTTTTTAACGAAAAACATTACATCTCTATCAAAAAAGTAAATTTTGCATAAAAAGTGACATAGTTAAAGTGAATTTTCAACTAAAATGATGAATCTTCGACTCAAAAAAATTTAATTCTCAACCAAATACACGAATTTCAAACTGAGAAGATAAATCTTCAATTAAAAAATAAAATAGAATAATTTTCAGTTAGTGAAATGATTTTTCAACCAAAAGAAGCAAACAAATTTTTAGAAAAACACTTCAATTTTCAAGCAAAGAACCCACACAACACAATTTACGAAAAAATCTTTTCCCGAAAAGCCTAGGACAGAGCTGGTTTTTCCGGATATGGGGAAATGAATTTTTGACAAAAAAAATCAAATTTTAGCTGATGAGAGTACTATTTTACCAAAAAGACGCATTTCCAACCAATAGTTGAATTTTCACCTAAAACAGATAAATTTTAAACTAAAAATATAATAATTAAATTTTCAGCAAGAAAATTAATTTTCAATAAAATTAAAGGGAATTTTGAACGAATCAGTGTAATTTTGAACCAAGAAGATTACATTTTTATTGAAAAATATAAATTTTTGACAAAAAATGGAACAGTTACATTTCCAGTTCAAAAGATTAATTCTAAGTAACTAGAAACTCATTTTCAACCAAAAAGATCAATTTTCATCCAATAAGATGAATTTTCTGTCAAAATAGATACATAAATTTTAAATCGAATATTTGAATTTTCAACTTAAGAGAATAAATTTGGAACCAAACATGCACCTTCTCAAGTGGTAGTGACCTTTTTTGGTCAGCCGTGTCCTTCAATATAATATGACGTGTAACCGCGAAAAGTGTGGTATCGAAACTTTCCAAAAATTTTTAAAATTTTTGGATTATCTAAATTTCCGTATATTTTTAAAATATCTAAGATGTAGGAAATTTCTACAATGTTTAAATTTCTGAAATTATAAAAATGATCAAAATTTTTGAATTTTACAGGTTTGTAAAATTTTCTAAAATTTGTAAAATATCAAAAATTTGTGAAATGTTCAAAATTTTTCAAATTATCAAAATTTCTAGAACGTTCGAAATTTTTTGAATGATCGAAATTTCTAAAATTTCTAAAATATTTCAAATTACCACTATTTTGAACATTTCTAAAATTACAGAATCTTTTCAAAATTTCGAAACTTGTTGAAATTTCGAAATTTTCCAAAATTTCCGAAATTTCCAAAATATCAGAAATATCCAAAAATTTCAAAAATTATCAAAATAAGTAAAATTATCTTCGAAAACATCAAATTTTTAAAAATCGAAAATGACTAGTAATAAAAAATATTTTATTATGAGAAATTATTCTTTATTATCAAAATAAGAAATTTTCAACATCATTGCGACACCGTGGAACTAATTTCCATTACAAATTTTATATTATTATTATATAATACGGTATATATGTTAATAAATTCATTTCTTGTAACGCATGCATGGTTTCTGCTTATATAAAGGAATTTCAGAATCGTTATTTCTATTTTTGAATGAATTTCGAAAAATGTTGAAAGTTGCTGAGAAGGTTAATTGTAGAATCCATGGTAAATATAAATAATAAAACTTTTCGAAAACAGTAGAACTTTCAAAAATTTGAGAATTTTATAGAAATTTGATAAATTGTGAAAATGTTAGAATTTTCTACAATTTAGAAACTTTGAAAATAAAAAAAAATAAAAATTAAACCATCGGAAATTTAACATTTTTTCAGAAATTTTGATAGTTTTATCAATTTTGAAAATTTCAGAAATTTCGATAATTTTCGAAATTTTTGAAACTTTGAGATGATTTAATAATTTTAGAAATGTGGACAATATTATGAATATATAGTTTAGAACATTTCAGAAATTTTCGAAATTTTGACGAATAATTTAAAAAATTTGGAACATTCTAGAAATTTTGGTAATTTTGAAAATTTGAATAACGCTAGAAATTAAACATTTTTTAGCATTAATTTCAAACATTTCAATGATTTTATAAATTTTAATCATTTCATAAAATTCAGAAATATTAGAAATTTTGATAAGTTTAAAAATTTTACAAATTTTGAATATTTTACAAATTTTACAAATCTTAGAAAAATTAAGAAAATTTGGGAAATTTTGAGAAAATTGAACATTTTTTAAAATTCAGCAATTTTGACCAATTTCATAATTTTAGAAAAAACGTAACTCTTATACATGTTTGGTTCAAAATTCAAATATTTGGTTTAAAATTCCTGTACTTTATGGAAAATTCAAATTTTGTGGGAGAATATTTAATTTTCTTGATGACTAAATCATCTTTTTGTTTCGAAATTCCTTCGAAAAATCGAATATTTGGTCAATAATTCATGTACTTTGTCGAAAATTCATCGATTTTGTTAGAAAATTCATCTTATTGTTTGAAAATTGATCTTTTTGGTTGAAAATGAGTTTTTTCTTGTTTAGGATTAATTTTTTAAACTGGAAATGTAACTTCCATTTTGTGTCGAGGATTTATCTTTTTTTTAGAAAAATGTAATCCACCTTGTTGAAAATTATACTACCTCGTAAAAATTGCCTTTGATTTGATTGAAAATTAATCCTTTTAGTGAAAATTTAACTATTCCATTTTTAGTTAAGAATTCATCTGTTTGAGGTAAACTCATTAGTTGAAATTTAATTTTTTTGGTCCAAAATTCATTTCTTTGGTTGAAAATTTAACTGAATTGTTGAAAATTCCTTTTTTTTTATCTAATTAGCTCAAAATTCATGTATTTGGTTAGAAATTAAATTTTTTTTATTTGAAGATTCATCATTTTAGTTGAAAATTCACTCCAGCTATTCCATTTTTTGTAGAAAATTCACCTTTTTTGATAGAAATGTAATCTTTTTCGTAAACAAATTATCTGTTTAATAGAAAATTTAAAAAATCTATTCTTGTAAGAATTCATTTCTTTGGCTGAAAAAAAAAATATTTCGTTGAAAATTCGTTTTTTCCCGTTGATAGAAAATTCATGTTTTGTGTAAAAAAATCCACTATTTGGACAAAAATGTATATTTTTGGTTGAAAATTAATTCTTGTGATTAAAAATTATTTTATTTGATGATGGCCAGCTAAAAGAGACTATAACTGAGGTTCCTTGAGGCACCGATACAATTTTTTCATAGCTTTAAAGGTAGTTCATTCTACACTCGGACCCCGATTTCGTAACAGTATCAGGAGTGTCTTGCAAATAGCTTGTTACTAAGTTTGGGTAATCAAATCGTAAACAGCCAGGGCCGCCTGAACCGTTTCCGACTGGAATGCATAATATTGCGCAATATACTCGTCTGAGTACTCGCGTATTGCGGCCCTTCCGAAGCGAGAGCTGCAACTGTCTCTCGCCCTGCGAACTGAGAATATTTCAAATCTTTAAACTTCATCGAAATTCCTTCAAATTATTGGAATAATTAGAAATTTTGTTTGAATCTTTTTAAACATCCAAAACCCTGAAAAATTCCTCAAAATCTTTGGTAATACTTTAAAAAATTGGAAAATCCATGTAAATCTTACAAAATATGTCTTTATTTTGTGAGTATAAGTTTTTTTAAATAGCATGACAATTTTCAAATCATTGACATTTTTTGAAATCCCTTGAACTTTCATTAATCTCTTGGAAAATCCTTGGAATTTTTAAAAACTCTTTGAAATCCATCAAAATTATTAAAATTTATTAGAAATTTGTTGAAATCTTCTAAAATACCCTAAACGATTTCAGAAAAAATAATGAAGAAGAAATTGTATATATAAATATAATAACAATTGATAAATCATAAACAAACTATACAGTTTATACCAAAACATTAATTTTGTAGATTAAAATCAAATTTAAAATGTTATAACTTCAAAAAAATTAATAAAAATCATTCCTTCAATCTTCAAAATTAATGCTCATATAATCAACTTTTTTTTTGATTTATTAAATAATTTTTAATGCTCATAATAATGAAAATATTTATACTGATAACATTTTTTTAAACTTATTCATTTTTATTTTTTTTTATTTATTTTCTTCATTTCCATAAGAATTTTAATACTATTTTCAAGATTAAAAAATATTAACGAAATTTCAATAGAATTAATTAATAGAATAATGAAAATGGTAATAAAATCTTACCATTAAAAGATACGAATTAAATATGAAAAATTATAATTATGAAATGAGAAAAATACGTTTCCTTCTCGCAAAAAATTATTTTCATACTTATTGTAATTATTAATTATTGTCAATAGCAAATTTTTCATTTTGATCTTAAATACGTTTTTTCTATGCAATTGAAAATCAAATAATCACTTTTTTGTCCAATCGAAAAAATTCAGCATTTAGCGAATTTTATTTGCAATCAGTTATTTGGACGAGAGTAAACAGGACATTCAAAAATCTGAACTTTCGCATCCACGTATTGAAAAATTGATACAAATTGCAAGTTGATTTCAAATATGAATATGAACAATTTCGTGATTTCGTTTGAGGGCATTCCATCAAACAATGTAAATATTACGGAAAAACAGTCCCAGTAAATTTATATGTACATTAAAGTACTATAGAAGCAATAAAAAATGCAAAATGATATTTGAACTCATCTGTAACGACCCGATAGGGGTTTATCGGTCGAAAATTAATTCTCGACCGATTTTCGATTCACATCTGTGAAAAAACGGCTAATAATTTACGAAGAATAAAGCACCCTTGGGTATTTGAATTTCATACACGAATTTCCGATACACATGGAACAATTTCATTCGGCACCAAAAATTTTCCGGAAAATTAGACTACGCTGATGTATGCGAAAATATAAATTTATTTCTGAGCATATTCCCAGTTTTCTAATTTACAAAAATTTATATTATTATTTATTATTATTTATATATTTATACAAATTTATAAAAATTAACTTAACTTTTTAAAGTCTGTTTTTTTTTATTCGAAAATATATCTCTCTTGGTTGAAACTGCATATTTTTTTTGTTTGAAAGACAATTTTTGTTGTTTCCAAATTGTTTTTTTGTAGCTGTTGAAAATCTGGATGGCTTTTTGAACTTTTTTTTCAGTTGAGCATTATTTTCTTGATGAAAATTTAACGATGATAATTTTTGGTTAGAAATTGATCTTATTTAGTTGAAAATTCGTGCATTTTATTCACAATTCATCTTTTTTGGTAGAAAATTAATCATTCTAGCTCTGAATTAATATTTTTTTGTGAAGACTCATAATTTGGCTCTTGGTCTGTTTGGCTAAAAAATCGTCCATTTTCCTGAAAATTTTTTTTTGGTTGCTGATTCATCATTCATTATGGAAGGAATGCTATCAAATGTGATGGTATTTTACTAATTAAACAAAGAGATACGCAAAGCTAGAGTATTCAAAAAATTACAAAAATTTGAAATTTCATTTAAAATTATACAACGGAATGCAATGAAGAATGTTACATACGTTGAAACGATAACTGATACTTCATTTTTCCATGTAAAATAAAAAAAATTTCAATTTAGAGAAGTACCATTCTCTCTGCGAATATGACTTCACATTTCCGAATAAATGGATCATTTAATTTAAGAAAAAAAAATATATATATAAAATATTTGATAAATTTTCGGAAATGCTTCCAGGATTCAAGATATTTTGAATCTATTGAAAACCTCTTAAATTCCTAAAAAATATTTTTCAGCGGACTCGAATTTTCCTCAAAATTTTTTTAAATCATTAAAATTTGAGAACATTGCCTTGAAATCTACAGCTTAAAATTCTTTTTCGATGTTTTCAAATTTTATTTCTTGAATTTACTCGATTTTTTATTTTATTTTTCAATCTCACCAAGGTGGAACATTTTTCTTTAAAAACTCCTACTATTTTTCTAAATTGAGACAAATGTTTTGAAACGTTTCAAAATCTTCATCAATTTTCTCTGGAAGATTATTTTTCAAAATAAAAACTTTTTATGAATCTTAAGAAAATTGTGTTGTTAATGCTCTCAAAATTTTTAATCCTTCAAATTTTTTTAAAATAATCAAATTTGTAGTGAAATTTTGTTTCCGGTTCTGAAAAATTACAAAAGTTGTCTTAAAATATTTCAGATTCTTCTTTTACACTTTTAGAAATTTTTGATGTTTTGGAATCTTTCCAAATATTCTTTACAAATTAATTTTTTCTAAAAGGGAGACGTTTTCAAGTTTTCCTGCGAACCTTAATTTTTTTTCAGTTTTCTTGAAACTAAAATTTTTTTAAAACCTCAAAAATTAGAAGAGTTTTCTTAAAACCATTCATATTCCATTTGACACATTTTGAGATCTTGAAAACTTGAAATTATTCTTTCAAAATTGAACCTGAACTATTTAAATTTTCTTCCAGAAATCTTAAAAAACATTTAATCTGAAAGTCTGTCAATGTTAGTAAAAAGCTTCTTAATTTTTTTTAGTTGAAAATTGATTTTTTTTTTAAATCGAAAAATGATTTTTTTGTTTAAATCGAAAAATTAAATATTACATTTTTATTTGGAAAATGTTGTTATTTAGTTGCGAATTGATGTATTTTGTTAACAATTTTTATTTTTTGGGGAATAATTATTCTTTTTGGGTAAAAGTTAATTTTTTTTAGGAAGATACATAATTTTAGTTCAAAATTCATTTCGTTGGTTGAAAATGTAACTATTTTGTTAAAAACTCTTTTTTTTGTAATAAAAATAAAAATAAAAATAAATCGTTTTTTTCATTGAATTTTTTTAAATGAAAATTTCACTATTCCATTTTGGAATAAAGTTATTCCTTTTTAGTTAAAAATTCAACTATTTGGTTATAAATTCATTTATTCCGTTGAAAATTCGTTTTTCTGGGCAGAGAAATAATCATCCTAATTGAAAATTCATTTTTTTGGTTGGAGATTCATGTGGTTGAAAAATAATTTTTTTTATATAAAAATTACAAATTTATTTCTGTGTTAAAAAAACACTGTTTTATAGAAAATTCGTTTTTTGTTTGTCTGAAATTTAATTTCTTAACCGAAAAATTAACCACTCCATTACTGGTTAGAAATATATCTTTTTCAGTTCAGAATTTAACCACTTGGTGAAAAATTAATGTTGTTGGTGAATATTCATTTTTGTTTTGAAACTTCATTTTTTGTATGTAACCACTTTTATGAAAATTCTTGTTTCTTAGATTGAAAATTAATTTTTTTGACCGAAAAGTTAACTTTTCCACTTTCTGGTTGAAAATTGATACCTTTTTGTTGAAATTCGAACTATTTCGTAGAAAATTCATGGACTTTTTGAAAAATCATCCTCTCAGTACAAAATTAACCTTCAAAGTTAAAAATTCTACGTTTTTTTTCAATTGAACTATTTTCTTGAAAAATCTTTCTCCTTTCCTTGAAGATTCATCATTTTGGTTAGTAATAATTTTTTTTCTTCCAAATTAATTTTTGCAACAAATGGGCATTTTTGGTACAAGATTAATCTTCTCTGTTGAAAAGACATCTTTTTGGTAAAAAATTTGACTATTTTTTTCATTTGTTGTTTATTGGTTGAAGATTCATAAATTGAGTAGTAAATAAGATTTATTTTTGTTGCTGAAAATTCAACTATTCAGTTGAAGCTTGATTTTTTTTAGTTGATTATTAATTTTTTAGCTGCGAAATTGAACTATTTCATTTCGGGCTGAATTTTGATACATTTGATTTGAAAATTCAACTATTTGAATGAAAATTCTTATATTTTGATAAAAATTCATTTTTTTGGGCAGAAAAATAATCTCCTTCGTTGAAAATTCATCTTTTTGGTTGAAGATTCATCATTGTAATTGACAATGTATTTCTTTGGTTTGAAATTTAAATATTTTTTGCAGAATTAGTTGTATTTTTTTTTTTTAAGATAAAAATCAAGCATTTTAGTTTAAAATTTATTACTATGATTGAAAATTCAATTATTTTATTAAAGAATTGTTTTTTTATCAAAATATAATTTTTCAACAGCGAAGTAAATTTTTTTTTCACAAATTAATCTTGTTTGTTTGAAATACATAATTTTGATTGAAAAATCAACTATTTGGTTAAAAATAATTTTCTTCGTTCATATAATAACAATTTTAATTAAAAGTTTATTCGATAACTTGAAAATTGACTAATTTTGATAAAAATTCGTTTTTCCTTCTGGTTGAAAATTAATTTTTGTAACAAAAGAATTTTCGATGGTAGAAAATTAATCTTCTTCGTTTGAAATCATCTTTTTGGTGAAAACTGTAACTATTCTTTAAAATTTTTTGTTCTTTGGTTGAAGATTCATAAATTGAATGGAAGATTTGTTTTCATTTTGTTGTTGAAAATTAAACTGTTTTGTTGAAGCTTTGTTTCTTTTACTTCAATATTCAATTTTTCAATTGAAAATTTAACTTTTCCATTTGGGGTTAAAATTGATAAATTTTAATTGAAAATTCAACTATTCCGTTTGAAATTGACGTACTTTTAAAAAAAAAAATTGTCTTCCAAGCACAGAACCCACCTTCTTGGGTGGAAAGTCATCTTCTTGTTGAAAATTTAACTATTTTGTAGAAAATTCTTTGTTTTTCGACTGAAACTTTATCATTTCAGTTGAATTTTTTTTCAAACTTAATTTTTTCAACCAACAATCTATTCAATTTTTTTTTTAGAAATTCTACTTTCTGTTCGGAAATTTATTTTTATTGTTGGAAATTTATAATTTTGGTTGAAAATTCATCATTATAGTTGAAGATTAATTTCTTCGCTTGATAATTGGACTATTTTGTTGAAAATTCTTGCTTCTTTTTAGTTAAAAATCGAGAATTGTAGTTTTTTGCCGAAAATTATTTTTTTTCAAACTGAAAATCCAACATTTTCGACTTCCAAAATAAAACAAAATCGAAATAAAAACCCCTTGACTTCCAAAATAAAACAAAATTGAAACAAAAACCCCTCGAACAAAAAAAAATAGGTTTTTACCAAATGTCTGTCTGTATGTCTGTCTGTGTGTATGTCTGTCTGTCTTTTAGTCTGTCTGTTAGTCTTTCTTATTATTCACTTTTGGATAGGACGCGTTGTTTTTGTTTCATTTGTAAAAAAACTGATTTAAGATTAAAATTAATTAATAAAATAATTTAATTAATTTATCTACCAATTTTTTTTTTTTTTGGGGGGGGGGGCAATCAATTCCAGCCACGAAAGCTTCTCGTGTAATTTGTTCATGACTCCCTTAGCAGCATGGATGAAATAAATTGTTTTTTAATCACTAGCCTGAGGGAGGTAATAAATTTGAAAACCAAGTAGAGTGGATCGAGTGCAAACTTGCCATAGGGATTTTCCCTTATCCGCGAAATCATCAGGTCTTTTGTAATTGATTTATCGATACTGACCATGAACTATCACCTTTGCTCTCTGGGTATTTAATTTATGTGAATATAGGAAGCTGTGCGTGCGCTCGAACAATGCGCGTTGGCAAGCACCTAGAATTTCCCAGACAATGCAGTTTTCCAATTTTCACCCCTTCCCCATTTTCCCCTTTGGACATCAAAATACCCTCTTTGCCCCTCACCGAAATAACCGACCCAGAGCCAAGTTTCTATACCAGCGGGTTATTCGCACATTCATAAAACATGTTGATTCATGGTCCTCATAAACGTAATATTTTTTACTACGTCTATTAAGCAATGGGGTTTAATGATCCACTACAGATTCTAAAATTAGTAATCACGTGCAAAATGTTGGACCATTTTAATTATTAAGGTTGATTGATGACTCTGCAAAAATGTCGACCTTCCAAATGGCCGAGTATCGATTTTGCGGGTTGCGAGAAGCTAATCCAAATTAAACTTTTTTTTTTAATTTCCACCCCGTCTCCTATTTTTCCCCATAAAAAAATTCCCCTTTTTCCCTCGCCAAAATAGCAGACCAAGAGCCAAATGTCTATGCCAATTATTTATCCGAACATTCAAAAAACATGTTGATTCATGGTCCTCATGAACGTAGTGTTTTCACATTCTTATCCTATAATGAGAAAATTGTTTGAAAAAGAATTTGTGTAAAATTTGACCCCACCCCTCTAGGTTTTTTCAAATTTTCACGTTTTGAGACCCCTTGAACCCAAAAAACAGGTTTTTACCAAATTTCTGTCTGTATGTCTGTCTGTCTGTCAGTATGTCTGTTAGTCTGTCTGTTAGTCTCTAGATTTTTAGTTTGTTAGCACGATAACTTTTATGAGAATCAACGTAGCACACTTTGAGTGTACGAAAATAAAGTTTCAATTCGTCAGCCAGCCATTTTGGGTAAAAATTCAAAAACTCAGCACATTTTGAATATTTTTGAGAACACTTTTGTTCAATATTTAGAAATTATATGGACGGATCTTGATAGTAATCAGAAAGGTGAAGAAAATATTAGCATGACTTTTTTTGAGTAAAGGAAAATTACCGGAGTTGTAGAATGTACAAAATTAAAAAAAGAAATGAACATATTCACAGAAAAAACTAAGGATAAAATTTGTTGCAGGAAATTTTTTAAAGCGATAAAATTTTTTTCAGCCAACTTCGCGTCTTTCAAAATACATGTGTTTGTCATGGAATAAAAAAGAAAGTTTAACCGACATTTCTGTAAAGTTTATCCTGTGAAGTTAATTTTTGTTGCGGAGAATCTTTCGTCGGAAATCGATGTAAAGTTTATTTTCTGTTTTTTCTGTATTAGGCCGAAAAACGCATGGTATGAAAAAAACATCACGTGCATCCTAAACTACGACCCAAGACAGATTTATGTGTAAACATCTTCGCTAAACTTTAACTGAAATCGATTTATACTGCATTTTTTAAACATTCAGTTTGAAAATGTTTAACTTAAAAAGTTTTGTTTCAATATTTAACAATATTTGACTGTTTATTTAGAATAAGAAATTATTAATCAAACATTCAAAAATAAAATAAATAAATTTGAACTATTTAAAATAAACCTCGAATCGTTCGAATTTCAGGGTGCTGAATGTAAACTTTAAAATTTGCATTGTTTCATTTTTTTTAATTTTTAATTTGTAAATTACATTTTTCAATTTAGATTTCTCAATAAACAACTTATAATCACTAAATTGTACTGCTTTTAAGTTCAAATAGTTTGAAAATGATATAATTTTGAACACTTACAAATTTCTCTGAAAGAACTCTAGAGTGGACACTAGGGTGGTCCAAAAATTGTTTTTTCGAATTTTTATGGGGACACCCCCCAAATTTGTTCGAATCCACCCAAAAATAAATTCATTTTTTTTGTTCTAAAAAAAATGATATTTAGGGGTGGCGCAAGCCCCATGAAGTTTAACATGTATTTCCCATAAGAAAAAGATACGTTTTTGTAAATCTTATTCAAAATCCTCAATATTATCTCAATCGAGTTGATACTCAACTTTTCTCTTCACAATTAGCCATAGAATACGAATAAGATATCACTTTTCAAATATCACCCCCCTAAGTCTGTTTTATAGTGTTTTTTGTTAATGCGAATTGTTTCTAATACTTAAAATATGACTTTATACTAAAAATTATATATTTTAATAAATTGTTCAAACAATTTATTATTGTTTTTAGCAATTTTCTCATAGAATGTAGTTAGAAAGACGCGTTTTTTCACAAATTTTCCATTTTTTGTCCAATTTTCAATTAGAGGGAAAAGATAGGTTATTATTGTTAACAATAGTGATTGTTTAAACAATTTATCATAATTATTAATAATGTTATATTTTAATAATGCTGAAAAGATGCGATTTTTTAATTTTTGTTTTTTTGTCCACTTTTCATTCGGAGTGAAGTAATAATGAATTCAAGTTAACAAATAATTGTTTAAAACATTTATTATACTCATCAATAATATTATAACTGAATAATGCTAGAAATATGCGTTTTTTTTCAATTTTTGGCTTTTTATCCAATTTTCATGTGGAGTGAAGTAATAAATAATTAAAGTTAACAAAAAAGTTGTTAAAACAATTTAATATTGTTTATAACTATCTTTCCTTAGATGAGTAATAAAAAGTGGTGGTTTTTTCTGAAATCTTTCACTTTGTATCGCCTTTTTATTTATGAATAAATAATAAGTCAACCACAAGAAAAATGATTTTTCGAATGGTATTGTTGTTTTGAGTGAATTATTTTTGCTTTTTCCCAATGGTTAAAAAAATTCATTTAAAGAAAAAAAAACTATTTCATAAAAGAGGCAAAAACAAAGAATAGAATAATTAATTAATTATTTAATAATTAATTGTGTAAAATAGCTTTTTTATCTGAATTAATTGTTTTAAGCATTGGAAAAAGAGCAAAAATAATTTACTTGAAACAAAAATACCATTGGAAAAATAATTTTTGTTGCGATGACTTATTATTTGTTCATAAATAAAAAGACGATGCAAAGTGAAGGATTTTAGAAAAAAACGCCACTTTTTGGGACTTATCTAAGAAAAGATAGTTATAAACAATATTAAATTGTTTAAACAACTTTTCTGTTAACTTTAATTATTACCTCGCTAAGTGAAAAAAGAAAAGAAAGGTAACAATTGCCAAAAACCGCAACTATCAGGCGCAATCGATATAGATGAAGATGATCATAAACAATAATAATTTGTTCAAAAAATTATTTTTGCTAGATCCAATTAATTGTTAAGTCACGCCTAATAAAAAATAAACAAATAGTTGAAAATTTCAGAAAAAACCGCAACATCCTACCAATGAAGCACAGAGAATATTATCAACAATGATAATAAATTGTTTAAACAATCATTTTGTTAACTTGAATTCATTATTACTTCACTCCAAATGAAAATTAAACAGAATTTTAATTATTAATAAGTGACATTTTTTAATTTGAATGTTTCAATAACAATGTAAAATCCTTTCATTGTAGTGTTTCAACCTAAAATTGTTTAAAAATTAGATCATTTTGAACATTAAAAAATGTATTGACTCATTCTTCAAATTATTTTATTTCCTAAAACGCATTCTCTCCTTTGCCTTCTTAGTCAAAGTTTTGTTTATAAAATACCGATGCGGATCGATATCAGTTCTCTGAAAGAACACATTGTGTCGCACTTATGTGACGCATCTACATTTAGAATTAGGCTAATTATATTTTATGCAGAAGAATATTGAAAATTGAAATTTTATTATGAAACATTCATTACTATGACACTTACCATTATTATTACACATCTAAGTACTCAAAACTTACAAGAAAAATATTTAAAATTGTTTCTTTTGTTCAAATTAGACACAGAATATTTTCCTCCTGTTTATAAATAATTTACAATTCTTTAAACAATTATTATTCGTTTGAGAGAGAGCGGGGGAGAAAGAGAGAGAAATCTAGAGAGAGCGAGAGAGAGAGAGAGAGAGAGAGAATCAAGCTTTTGTTCTGTCACATAAGACACAGCGCGTGTGTCACAGACCTGCGTTACACTTTCTAGTCGTGGTTTCATTTGAATCAGGCGCAACTCCCCATATCGTGGTCTAAGATGTTTACACATCAAACGTCAAGAATAGAAAAATTGTTCTTCTCTAACACCCTACAATATTGTTCAGAGACTCTTTAAAATTTTCTTGAAAAATCGAAAATTCAAATTTTTATCGTATAAAAAAATGGTTAAAAATCTGCCCACTAAGCGGGCACATTCTCATCGCGCGCTTAGCTTCGCACTCGATAGTGTATTAATTAAGTATTAAAGGTCAAATCATCGACAACTGTAATTTGGTGATTGTGAATTCTCTTTTGTTAAAGTTCTTCGCCTCACGTATCTCGTGAATTAAACAAAATATTAAACAAAGGAAGGTTGTTCATATATATTTTGTTTCAACTCGTGTCGTTTTTCCAAAAATTCAATTTTTCATTTTCATTCTTATTTTTTACGATGAAAAAAATTTACTCGCCCTTTCTCAAAAATTATAAATGAAGAAATCGTAGATCGCCATTCAGTGAACTGATTTCACCTATTAATTTTTTTTTTCATATCTTATCTTGTTTGTCTAAAAATTAAATTTTTCAATTTTCAATGTTTTTTTTTACGAATGAAAGAAAAACTAAGCGTTCTATCGAGAAGTGATTATTAAAAAAACTTGTGGCTCTTTTCTGGGTGCACAATTTTTGTTTTTTAATTTTTTTTGTATTTTGTATAGTTTGACCGCAAAGCGGAATATTTAATTCTTAATTATTTTTTGTGCTATCAAATTTTGAATTTTTGTTTTTTCGGCATCATATAATGTAGAAATTTTCGCATTTTGAACAAAATCGAGTGCCAAGCACGAGGTAAGTGATGAGAATCTATACGTAAAAGCTGAAGGAGCTTTAACGAAAGAGCATTCACAATCACCAAATTACAGTTGTTGAGGATTTGACTTTTAATTTTAAAATGTCTGTGTTAAAATGTGGGAGAATTACTACTACAGTTTTCGAAGTTAGCAATCACGTGCAAAATATCGGTCCATTTTACGAATTAAGGTTAATAGATGTCCCTGGAAAAATTTCGACCTTCCAAATGGCCGGGTATCGATTTTCCGGGTTGCGAGAAACTGGTTTCGTGTTATCCAAATTGGGCGTCATTAAGGCCATTTAGAAAACGGGGCAGAGTCCTGGTTAAAACGTAATTAGCCCAATTCGTTAAAACTCGGTCGTAAAATTGCGATCTCATCCGGCTCGTGACTTCAACTCGAAATTTAGAATTAAGTGAGGTAATTCTTAAAAAACAAAAAGGAAGAGAATAGGAGAGAAAAAGCTTCGCCGGTTCTGCTTTAAAATATTAAAGAGCATATTCGGATTTAGTTTTTACGTTTATTCCTCCCTATTACAGAGAATAATTTTACGGTAAATAAATTCTACACTTTTTAAATAGGTATAAAAACTCAAAGAAAAAAAAAAAATTCATGAATCATTTTCATGAAAAGTTTAAACCATGATTTTTTTTAATAAAAATTTCCAAAGACGTAATTTTATTTCTTAATAAGATTCATTTATAAATCTTCATGTGCACTATTGATAAGTAAACAAATTTTAATTATTAATTCGTTTTTTATATTGGAAAAGACTTCTGTTCTAACTTGTAATTACTGTCGGTGACAGTTAAAAAAAAATTACTGATACCATTTTTTTTTTCAAATTTAAAATGATTTTCGATCCTGAAAAATAAATTATAAGATAAAATTGAAAAATATTTCAAAAAATACCAAACGCTTTTTTGCAATTTCAAAAAAGAATAATAATTATTCTGAGATGAAAAAAAGGAAGAGCATAAGCTGTTAGAATATTCTCGATCAGAGTACGTAAATTCTGAACGGAAGATTCATAAGATAAAGATTAAAATTAAAATTTTAGAGCAAAGTTTTCAATTTTGCAAAATTACAAAATTTGAAAAAAGTCGAGTTACTTCGAGATATTTTTGGAAATTTAGACGGAAATAAAAAAGGATTTTAAACTTTCAAAGAATTCAGACAATCTTTTGCAAATATAGATTTATTTAAGATTTTGAAAAATGAAACTTTTAAAGAATTTTGAAGGTTACAAGAGAGAAGATGATTTTTTGCTTCGAAAAATTAATCTGAAGAAAATATTCAAAAAGATTTGAAAGATTTGCAAAATTGTCGAAAAAGAATATTGATTACTTAGAAACAATTTTTTTTCAATATTTTTCGAAAATTGCGGCAAAAGATAGAATAATTCTAAAAGACATTTAGAAGATGTGAAAATTTTGGAAAAAATGTTCCATTAATTGCAACTTGTAACTAATTCAAACGCTTTTTTGTGTAAATGCAGAGTTTTTATTTTTTGTTTGAAAAACGAAGTTTTTCAAGACTCTTGGAATTTTGCAAAAGAGTAAAACCGGTGAAAATTTTAAATGATATTTTATTAAAGAAAATAAATTTGCAAAGAAAATTCAGGAAAGATTTTTAACAAAATGCAGATTGCTAAAAATTTCGAAATTTTCAAGAATTTTGAAAGTTTTCAAGCGTAAAATCAAATTCTCTCAAGAGTCCTTTTAAATCATTTTTTATTTTCCAAAATCAATTTCAACAGAATATGTAAAAAGAGTTTTAAAGAGTTTTGAAATAATCAAAAACAATCTGAAAGATTTGAAATAAATTTATTTAATTTTTCTGAATTTAGATAACATGTAAAGAAAAATTTCAATAAGCTAAAAAGGTATTTAGGAGGTTTAGAAGTTTTTAGAAGATTCAAAAAGAATGCACAATTTCTAAAAATTGCAGATTTTTTTAAATATAGATTTTTGAATATTTTGGGACCAAAAAGCTTTCGAAGAATTTTCAAAAGTTCCAAAAGAATAAAAAATTTTCTTCAAATTGCTGGAAAATTGTGATTGATTTCTGATTTCGAAAAATGATTTTTGAGAGACTATTTAAAAAGATTTCAAAATATTTTCAAACTTTTATGAAAAGTTTGTATCATTTTGACAGATAGCCAGAAGGTTTACAACTTCTTAAAAGATTCAACAATAATTTAATACTTGTAAAGATTATGATTTTTTGAAATATAGATTCTGATATTCCAATATAGATTTTGAGGTTTTTGAGGATTTTGAAATTTTTTAAATTGTGCACAATTTTTCAATAAAAAAAATTTACTCGAAATTACTGGGTAAATTTTAAATGATTTCTTATTTGAAAAAATTAAAAGAATATTTTGAATGATTTCCAATTGCCCTCTGGCTGTATTTTTGTCTGTGGACTATGATTTCATAAAAAAGTGAAAAAATCACTGAATGTAAAAAAAATTCAGCTTTGAAAGATTTTTCAAAATTACGAAAATTATAAATTTTTATATGAAAAATTCGTATCAGTTTAAAACATGATTTAAAATTGTTAAGCTTTTGTCGAGATTGAGAATATTTTCAAATTCGAAAATATTTCCAAAAATTTATAAAATATTCCAATTTTTTTCCAGAAGCAGTGCGCATAGGTTTGCTTGTTTACAGTAGAAAAAAAATCCGTTTTTTTTTTAAATTTAATTTAAATTTAATGCGTGCACCCAGGCTTTTGGAATTAACTTGGGATTTTGAACAGGAAAAGCTCGGTTCGATAATTGACAATTTTAAAAGAATTTTTAAATTAATTTCAAATTGTTCAAACAATTATTATTGTTTCAACGAATTTTTTCCTAGTAATTTATAATTTTTTTCAGAAAAATTATAAAGTTGATGAATATCAAGAATAATATTCCTTAACATGTTTTCCAATTCTTTAAATAATTTTAATTTGAGTAATTATTTTTTCTACAAAATCGTGAAAAGTTATTATTTTTGGAATAAATAACACAATTAACGATTCTAAAAGTCTTTTTTTTAAATGATATTTAGCATTTTTTATTAAAATTAGTTTATTTGAAGAATTCTTTCATCCTGTAAATCCTAAAAAGAAATTTCAGGATAACCAGGCAGAAAGAATTCTTTCAGCAAATAAAAATTGTTTAAATAATTGCCAAATATCGTCAAAAAATGTATTACTTTTAACATTTGTTGATGGTGTAATTCAATCCAAAAAGTAATAACAGTTTAAGATTTACAGAGGAAAAATTATTTCAACAAATTCAAATTGTTTAAATAGTTTACAGAAGAACAAGTTTTGTGGTTAAGAATTAATAATTATTCTAATTATTATTATCATTATTAAATTATGAATTACTTTTTTATTTAAAATGTAAGTACTTTTGTTTTAGAAAATGAATTTTCTTGGTTAAAAAATCAACTTTTTGGATGAAAATTGAACTATTTTGAAAATTCTTTCTTTTCTGGTTAAAAATTGATGTATTTTGTTAAAAATGTGTCTTTTTCGTGATTTTGTTGATTGAAATTTTTTTTTGTTAAAAATGCAACTGCTTGGTTGGAAACTAATTTGGTATGGTTGAGAATTCAACTAAATTGTTCAAAATTCGTATTTTATTAGGTAAAATTGACTGTCTTTAATTAAAAATTGAAAAAGAAATTTAAGATATCAACAGTTAAATGTTTTCTCAAAAATGTATTTTTTGTAAACTAAAAATTGAAACAAAGTTGAAAATAAATGTTTATTCCTTTGAAATTAGTTTTTTTTTATCTGAAATTAATTTTCTTATCTGAAAATGTAGATATTCCATATTTGTTTAAAACATTTTCCTTCATGAGTTTGGACTTTTAGAATTTAATTCGTGCTCAAATTTTAGTTTTCCAAAATTTCCACCAAATAAATAATTATTCGAAAATTCTATTTCGTATCCAAAATTATTTTTTCCATTAAATAAAAAAAGGAAAAAATACGTGTACGATTGGTGGCGCTAGTATAATAAAAAAACAGATGGGTTCAGAATTAAAAGCTTTTAATTTGAAAGCTATTGCAACTTGAAACCTTGTAGCTATTAGTCGTACAATTTTTTATTGTTCAATATCTACTGCATTTCAATCTCGAAAGCGTTGAAGTTGAATAGCAATCAATATTTATTTGTTCCATTTTTAATTATGGAAGATCCTTATAAAATGTTATTTACAAATTAGAAAATAAGATATAAAGTATAATAATATCACCTCTAAGATTCTAGACAATATCAGAATTAAATTATTAAAAAAAACTAAATGTTTAGTCATCATAAATATAAATTTATTAATACAAATAAATAATCCGAAACATTTTCTATTTTCTTACTAAGATACATAGAAGTACAATATTTACAAACTGGAAGCTTTGAAACTATTTTTCGATTATTTTGTACCATTCCCTGCTTTTCCGTAAACTAAAATCTAGAGTCTAAAATTGAATGATTTTTTAATTACATCCTCACTGAAAAATAGAATACAAATATTTCTGTCACTCGCAGCGCAAAATCATTATTTATAGGTAAATTACATTACATCGTCAGTAAATTAAAGCGGATTGCATGAACACAAATTTGAATGACATTTAATTAAAATATAATTGAACATCATGTTTGCGAAATTATATTTTTGTTAAATACAAGTTGCTTTATACAATTAAATTTAATTTACTTCTGTACGCAGCTGCCTCAAATTAAAAATCTCATTAGTCTCTGGATAAATATTGCAGTACGACTGTTTTTGAAAACGAGAAAAAAAGCTTTCAATTGGATAACTAACATTCGTTTTTTTAATAAAAATAGCATATATAGTTAATTCACACATCAATGACTCATTAATAATTAACAATATTTGTCTCTAACCGCTATAATTATACTATGTACTATAAACGACAATATTTACATACATTCGATATACAATCATCATGTAGCTGATGAGAGAAAATGTGAAATTAGCTGCCGAACGCAGCTCGGCTCTCACATGTGGAGAATCAGCGGGAAGCGTGCTCCTCCACACCCGACAAGCGTGTGCCCCCACTCCGGACACGCGCGTTGCTACGCATCCCCCTCTCTGCCACCGACCGATCAGCGCAAGCGGATTAGAGCCTCCGTGAAGTAAGCGGCCGAACACAGCTCGGCTCTTACGCTTTCCGCTGGTCTTACTGGGGTTCTCCGCATTTGAGAACCGAGCTGCGCTCAGCAGCTAACTTCACTCAGGCTCTCAGCTGCTTCCTAACAATCAGTATCCATTTTGCGGGAAAAATCATACTATCCCTGGTGGAAAAATTGTTAACAAAAAGTACAGGAAAATAAAACTATTTTCACAGGAATCTAGAAATAAATACAATAAATTACAACCAAAATTACAGAAAAGTACAACTTTTGCAGCCAAAAAGCTGTTCTTTTTTGACTTCAAGGAATAGTAGAATATTCAAAGATAAGAATGAATAATCGTTATTAAAACAAAAAAAGGTTTACGTTTGAATTTTTTAAAAATATATAGCAATAGATTTTACAACATATATGTCATTTAAAATTATATGATTGCAATATTTTCCATATTTCTTATTCTAGGTCGAAAAAGAACCACTTTTTGACTGCAAATTGAAAATGAAGAATTGGGAAGGAATTGATTATGGTCTTTGAGATTAAAAGATTCGAACTCTTGAGAATACAATTTTTTTTATTTGAAGTTATTTATTAATTTCCGTGTATAAAATAAAAGCTTCAATAACTTTGCGATAAAAAATTTCTTAATTAAAAGCTGTTAAATTCCAAAATTTTAATTATCAACTTTTATACATTTTACAATTGAAATATTTCTTTAAAAAATCCACGCTATCATTCTCAAAGCTACAAATTAAAGAATGAATAACAAAGTGTATAAATTTTCCAAATTATGTTTTTTTAAGCAATTTGAAGCTAGGAACATTAATTTATACATTAAAATTTCGCTTGAAATATTTTTAAATATTTGTTAAAAAATTTGTTTAAGAAAATAACTATTTTCAAATTTTATAAAATCTAATAATAATTTTATCATCTTGGAACTCGAACTTTCCCAACAAATTTTGGAAAATCTTGCAAAAGTAAAAAAAATTACCTTAAAACCATCCAGATTCTGTTTTCAAAATTTTGAAATTCTTATTTAATATTCTATTAAAATTACTTTTTCCAAAAAAATATTGTCAGTTTTTTTAGGAATTTTGAAACAAAAAATTTTTTATTTATTTGAAAACTTTCAGAATGCCTAAAAAGCTTGTAAATTTTGTGTTCGAAATCTTTAAAACTACATTGTGCTTTAAATGTTTTGAAATCTTTTAACGTTTCAAATAATTTTGGAATCCTTTCAGAATATTTTAAACTTACTCGATTTTCTTCCAAATTAATAATTGCTCAATTGTCATTTATTCTTCAAAAAATGTTGTTTTATTTTGTTCTAATATTCTTTTGGGATTCATTTTTCAAAACAAAAATCTTAATAACATTTAAAAAAATTTAGGAACGAAAATATATTAAATGTTCTAATTTAATGAACAGGTAACCTTATTAAAGTCCTTTTTTTTTGTTCTTGCAATTTATTTTCTGAACTAAAAATTAAACCGTTTCATTTTTGTTGAATAGTCATATTTTTTCTTTTTTTCTAATGGAAAATTAATCTGCTTGGATAAAAAATTCATCTTTTCAATTAAAAATTCATTTTTTTGGTTAAAAATTCATTATTCGAGTTGAAAAATAATTTCTTTGGTTAAAAATTGGCTTTTCTAACTGAAAATTCAGCTATTCCATTTTTAATAAAAATGCATTATTTTTTGATAACAATTGAACTATTTGTTTGAAAATTGATCTATTTTTGTGAAAAGTTGTTTATTTTTTGTCTTGAAAATATGGCTTTTTAAAAATTATTCTGTTTCTGTTGGTTAAAAATTTATCTTTCCTTGTTGAAAATTATAATTTCTCGTCAAAATTTTTTTTATTTTCTTGAACTTCTGTCTTGTTTGGTGGAAAATGAATCTTTTTTACTGAAAATTCAGATTTTTAGTTAGAGATTAACTGTTATGTAAAAAATTGATTTTTTTTCTTTTTTGGTTCAAAATTTATGTATTTAATTCAAAACTCGTCTGGTTCAGCATAAAATTGATTTTTGTGGTAGAAAAATTTATTACTTCAGTAAAAAATTCGTTTTTCTGCGTTGGAAGTATTTGTTTACTTTTTTTTAATTCGTTCTGTTTTTTGGTTAGGAATTTTTTTTTTTTTTTGATAATCAATTTTTTGAATAAAAATTTGAACATTTCCTTTTTGGTGAAAATTTATCTCTTTTAGAGCCAAATTCAATTGATTAAGTATACATTATTTTGATTGAAAATTGAATTTCTTAGCTTAAAATAATGATATTTCTGAATACAATGTTTTTTTTATATTTTTTTATTATTCTAGTTGAAAGTTCAGTTATTCGGCGAAAATCTTGATTAATTTGTTGATTTTTTTTTTACTGAAAATAAAGAATTCCATTTTTGGTCAATTTTTTTCTTTTTTTGTTACGAGGTATTTTGTTTTTGTTGTTGGGAATTCAACTATTTTGTTAAAAATTTTATTATCTTGAAACTTGAACTTTCCCAAAAAATTTCGGAAAATCTTGCAAAAGTGGACAAATTGCTTTAAAATCATCCAGATTCTGTTTACAAAATTTTGGAAATCTCATCAAATATTCGTTTAAAATTACTTTTTCAAAGAAAAAATATTGTTAGTTTTTCTAGGAATTTCAATACAAAATTTTAAATATTCTCTTTAACTAATTTTTCAAAACAAAATCTCCTTTTAAATTTTCCCAGAAAACCAAATTTTTCTTTTATTTTCAAAACCTTCAAAGATCCTTAAAAAGCTTCAAAATCTTATTTCAAAATTATTCTTTTTTTCGAAATCTTTTCCAGTCTTAAATTAAATTTGATTCTTCTCAAAACTTGTGAATATCTTTCGAACTGACTCAAATTTTTTCCAAATTGATAATTCTTCAATTGTTATTTATGCATAAAAATTCGGACATTTCACTCACTTATTAAGAATTTTTTGACTAGAACAATTGAAATTGTAACGTACAAAGTTTGAATTCAACACTCTGAAATATCTACGATTCAAGACTTTCTATTTTGAATAATTCACTTTGAAATTGTTAACATTTTTAAAAATTAATTGAAAAAAGCTAAAAATTCATAAAAATCTCTTACTTAATTAACAAATTCCAAATTATACGGGTTGAAAATGGTTAAAAATTGAAAAATTGATTCGGCCTGTAGAGTTAATTATTATTTAATTTTCAATTATATAATAATTATATTTTTTTGTAAAGATTTGTAAATTACTACAATAATTTACGTAAAATTAAAAGTGTTTCTGTGACGTCAAACACCTAAATTAAAAAAAAAAGTGAACTTTTGTAGCTTTCTGTAATACCTTCTAGATTTTTACAACAAAGTAAAAAAATATAAATAAAAAGTTATAAAAATTTCTGAATTGTTGAAACTTGTATTTTATTGTTAATGTTTTTACTTTTCTACAAGAAAATATATGAGAAAAAAGCTATTTGTAGTCAACTGAATTTTGTTGTTATATTTTATACATTTAAAAAAAATTCATGTTTTAACAAAATGTTAAAGTAGTAGAAATGTACTTTCTTGTAGAAATTTTTTCCACCAGGGATTATTGTATCTACCTTTCTCCTGAAAGACTAAACAACTGCGTAAGTTTTCATTTGTTGCAAAAAATAAATTGGACATTTGGAATTAAGAATTTAAATGCAACTGAAGTATCTACAAAGCAAATGTAAATTATCTTGTGCTTGAATAAATGGAATGATTGAGAGTTTCTATACTATTTGCACGTATCAGAAAAAAAGTCCTGATGAAATTTCATATGAATATTTTCACTTCTTGAAATTGTTGTAATAATGGGGCTCATTCACAAATTACATAAGGGATTTTTCTAAAAATTAAAAAAAAAAAATTTAATAAAATTTTGTAAACTTAATTTCCAGTACTGTTATCCTTTAGCCTATAAATTACAAAAATTCCTATTTATCCTGATGCTCTAAAGGAGGAATATGAAGATTTTTCAAAAAAATTAAGAAATTATTTTTAACCAAATAGTTAAATTTCAACAAAAAAAAA
>CAKNXH010062222.1:0-14600 GCA_932178445.1 Andricus quercusramuli
TCAAGACGTCATCTACGAGAAATTTTCCAAAATTTGAATTGTGGCAGCAGCCAAAAGAACTACCAATGGTCAGTCGACGATCAGGATGCTCCGGATCGTGCACCAGGTCGTTCAAGACGTCATCTACAAGAACTTTTCCAAAATTTGAATTGTGGCAGTAGCCAAAATAACTACTAATGATGAGTCGGCAATCAGGATGCTACGCATCGTGCACCAGGTCGTTCAAGATGTCATCTACGAGAACTTTTTCAAAATTTAAATTGCGGCTACAGCCAAACTAACTACCAATGGTGAGTCGACGATCAGGATGCTCCGGATCGTGCACCAGGTCGTTCAAGATGTCATCTACGAGAACTTTTGGAAAATTTGAAATGTGGCAGCCTCTTAAATAACTACCAATGGAGAGTCGACGATCAGGATGCTCCAGATCGTGCACTAGGTTGTTCAAGACGTCATCTACGAGAACTTTTCAAAAATTTGAATTGTGACAGTAGCCAAAATAACTACCAATGATGAGTCGACGATCAAGATGCTCCGGATCATGCACCAGGTCCTTCAAGGCGTCATCTACGAGAATATTGAAAAATATTAAATTGTGGCAATCGAAAAAATAACTACCAATGGTGAGTCGATAAACAGGATGCTCCGGAATGTGCACCAGGTCGTTCAAGACGTCATGTACGAGAACATCGAAGAAATTTCAATTCTGGCAACAGACAAAATAAAAATCAAAGGTGAGTCGGTGATCAGGATGCTCCAGATCGTACACCAGATCGTTAAAGACATCATCTACGAGAACATTGAAAAAATTTAAATTGTGTCGATAGCCGAAATAACTACCAATGATGAGTCGACGATTAGGTTGCACAGAAGCGCGCATCAGGTAGTTGAGCACGTATTCTAGGAGAACTTTTTGAAGACTTGAGTTGTATCCATAGCCATAATAACTGCAAATGGTGAGTCGACTATGCAGGTGCACCGGATCGTGCACCAGGTAGTTTAGCACGTATTTAATCACATCTTCTGGTGAAATTTTGAACTGGTATGCCTGACATTTGGGTTTTTTCATTTTGAACAAATAATATAATGATATAATACTGAAGCAATATATCTTCCCTTATTTGATAGATAAACATTTATTTTTCAGCCTGCTGGCCTTAAAAAATTGACTTGCTTACACATCCATTTTTTACAGAATTTCCTTAAAACTAACCCTTAAGAACTAACATCCATCCATTCCTTATCTCTAAGCCGCACGCTCGTATCGCCTTGCCTTCCTCGCTTCGCCTCGCCTCGCTCGCATGTCCCTACTTTTTCGCATTGCCTCGCTTGCCAACCTCTGCTTTCGCAGCTAATACCTATTACTTATCTACTATTTACAATATTTACATCTTACTTATATCTACTTTCTCTCCTATTTACAATCTTTCCTTCTCCACTCCTCTTCCTCCTTCCTTCTCTTCATCTCCATCTTACCCACCACTCCCTTCACCCATGCTACTGCCCTTTTTCCCCCTTTTCATGCAACAATGCCTCCATGCTTATCTCACTTCTTTCCACCTCCCCGCACTCCTCCAGCCAGTGCTGCACTCTTGCATCCCCCTTTCCGCACAGTTCACACATCCTCTTCTCTCGAGAGAGCCAGAACCCTATTGAAACCTTCTTCAGAACTATTGAAACCCTCCATACAACCACACCTCATCCTCGCTATAAGTTCCTGACTTCCTTTCTCTCCTTTCACACACAAATACTGCGCTCTTGCCCTTGGCATAATCCACACATAGTTCCCGTTAAATCTTGACTCTCTTATTCTCTCTTCCCCTTCTGTCTTCTCTCTCTCCATGCTGTTTTGCTTAACCAATTCATAAACCTTCCTTCCTTCCTCGTGCATCCTTCTCACTTCATCCATCTGCAATCCATTCATTCTAAAATACCGTTCCCTCTCCGCCTCCATCTTCCCACCCCCTCCCCTGTTCTCCTTCTCCCACCAACACTCCCTAACCAGCCTACTTCCCCCCTCTCCCAAAAATTTCTCCTCATATTTACACGCCCGGCTCCCTGCTAGAATTCCTACACTCGTTCTCCCCGTCTCCCTCCTGACAATATAATTAGGCGTGTTCCTTGCCAACCCCAGGGTCCACTTTACATACCTCTCCTGCGTTCTATTTACCTCTTCACTTTCCTTCCACCCCCACACCTCTACCCCATACAATAGCACACTCATCACTAGTGAATCAAACAATTTCATTCTTCTTCCAAAGTCATCTGCGAATAACTTCATTCCCAACCCCCACACCTGCCTCATCCCCACATTTGCCCTCCTCACTCTCTCTTTTATGTGACCATCCACTCCCCCATTCCTTCGAAACACGAAGCCCAGGTACGCAAACTCTTTCACCTCCTGTACCTCCTTTCCCTTCCACTTCCACTCCCTTCCCTTATCCCTTCCCCCTCCTTTTCTGAACACCATAACCTTGGACTTTTCCGCATTCAGCTCTAACCCCTTTTCATCCAGGTATCTTCTCAACCTCTTCATCATCTCCTTTAAGGCCTCCTCGCTGGTTGCCAGCAACACTATGTCATCTGCATACGCTAGTGACCAAATTCTAATCCCTCCTATCCTTACTCCTCCTACCACCCCGGCCTCCAGCTTACTTTCCATATCCGCAATTAAAATCGCAAAAAGCGTTGGGCTAAGTGGACACCCTTGCCTTAGACCAATATCCATCCAGAATCCCTCGGAAATACCCTCCCCTCCTCTTAACTTGTCTTTGGTCTGTTCATATATCTCCCTTACCCTTTCAATTAGGCCTCTCTCTACTCCCCTATCCTCCATTGCCTCCCACAACCTGCCCCTATCCACCGATGGATATATCTTCCCTGATTTGAATGAAGTGAAAATTATGAAACTGTACTTTCTAAAGAGATTGTTTCATTATCAGGTGAGTTTGTTATCACTTGCGGTCTTAGTGGCTTTTGTAAAACTGAAGTGCCCAGCTTTGCGGGACCAAAGCTTTATCCTGAATTTTAAAAACCTATAATTTTGGAAATTTAGTGTATAGCTTATGTCTCTACTACTCACGTCATCAAAATTAGCTTCTCAGGAAAGTAAGCATTCTAATACTTTACACGGTGAAATTTTAATTGAAACAATTTTCTCGCGTTCCTTGCTTCACTTGTGCTTATTCCAAATTTCAAAAATTGTGATATTTTATTAATTATTTAATTATCCTAAATTTTGGTCAATCAAGGAAGAGTATGATACCAAAATCAATTTGTCAATTGATATACAGTAGAATATTAAATTCGTACATTATTTCTCTAATATTTTTTATTATTTCATCATTCAATCATCCTAGATATTGATTAACCATCGACGATGGCAAGACAAAAGTCAATACCTGAGCCAGTTGAGCAATCCGATCTTGCAGATGGTAAAATTTAACAAAGATTTTTTTTTAGAAATTTATCAGCAACTGACACTTTTCGAAATTTTTCTTCCAAACAGGGGCACTGCAAAACTCGGAAGTTCTGGAAAATGTTTTGAGTCTGGCGTTACTCAGTCCCGCGAAACCGGGCACTTCAGTTTTATAAAATCCACTAAGACCGCAAGTGACAACACAATCACCTGATAATGAAACAATCTCTTTAGAAACTACAGTTTTATAATTTTTACTTCATTGAAATAAGAGAAGATATATTGCTTCAGGATTGTATCATTATATTATTTGTTCAAGATGAAAAAACCCAAGTGTCAGGCATACCAGTTCAAACTTTTACTAGAAGATGTGATTCAATACGTGCTAAACTACTTGGTGCGCGGTCCTGTGCACCCTGATCGTCGATTCACCATTGGTAGTTATTTTGGCTATCGATACAATTTAAATTTTGTAAAAGTTCTCGTAGATGACGTCTTGAACGATCTGGTGCACGATCTGGAGCATCCTGATCGTCGACTCACCGTTGGTACTTATTTTGGCTGTTGGCACAATGTAAATTTATTCAATGTTCTAGTAGATGACGTCTTGAACGATCTGGTGCACGATCCGGAGCATCCTGATCGTCGACTCACCTTTGATTGTTAGTTTGTCTGTTGCCATAATTTAATATTTTTCAATATTCTCGTAGATGACGTCTTGAACGACCTGCTGCACGATCCAGAACATCCTGATCGTCGAATCACCATTGGTAGTTATTTTGGCTGATGCCACAATTTAAATTTTGGAAAAGTTCTCGTAGATGATGTCTTGAACGACCTAGTGCACGATCCGGAGCATCCTGATCGTCGACTCACCATTGGTAGTTATTTTAGCTGTTGCCGCAATTTAAATTTTGAAAAAATTCTCGTAGATGACCTCTTGAACGACCTGGTGCAGGATCCGGAGCATCTTGATCGTCGACTCATCATTGGTAGTTATTTTGGCTTCTGCCACAATTCACATTTTTTCAATGTTTTCGTAGATGACGTCTTGAACTACCTGGAGCACGATCCAGAGCATCCTGATCGTCGACTCACCATTGGTAGTTATTTTGGCTGTTGCCGCAATTTAAATTTTGAAAAAGTTCTCGTAGATGACGTCTTGAACGACCTGGTGCACGATCCGGAGCATCCTGATTGTCGACTCACCGTTGTTATTTATTTTGGCTGTTGCCGCAATTTAAATTTTGAAAAAGTTCTCGTAGGTGACGTCTTGAACGACCTGGTGCATGATCCGGAGCATCTTGATCGTCGACTTACCATTGGTAGTTATTTTGGCTGCTGCCACAACTCAAATTTTGGAAAAGTTCTCGTAGATGACGTCTTAAACGACCTGGTGCACGATCCGGAGCATCCTGATCGTTGACTCACCATTGGTAGTTATTTTGGCTGTTGCCGCAATTTAAATTTTGAAAAAATTCTCGTAGATGACGTCTTGAACGACCTGGTGCACGTTCTGGTGCACCCGGGTAGTGGACTTACCATTTAGAGATGTGTCGGTTATTGGCAAACTTACATGTTCTTGAAAATATTCATTTAGATTTAGCGTGTCCTAAGCATGGAAGACGGACACGAGCAAGGCTTTAGCCATGCTACCATTCAGCCGTGACCCATGCTTTAGCCAGATATTTCCAAGTGAATTCCCATGCATGACCCATGCTTTAGCCAGATATTTCCAAGTTTATTGCCATGCGTGAGCCATGCATAATTTTTTCACGCGGGTGACTTTTCTCAGAATGGATATAATTTTAATAATAGCTAACTAAAATGAATAAATTTGAAATGTATAAATCACTGAAGTTGATGTTTGAAGTATATGGATGTTTTTTCAATAATTTGCCTTATGCAAATTACTTGAAAGCTGTAGGAAATAAAGGAAAAGCAAAAAGCCTATATTTGAGGTTATGTTATTATATATAACCTCCAAATGTCACATAGTATCCTTGGTGTGGATACAACATACAGGGTTGCCACCACTGCATTAAAAAACCATACCTCTTATTTAATAACAAGAAAGTATAATTCCGTCGATAATTGTATTTCGACTGTAACTTTTGAATAAGATCATATAAATGAAATTTACTGTGTTGTGTTTTGAAAAAAATGTACTTTTTGTAGGATATTTACATTCTTTCGCATATTTTTAATTTTTCTTATTTTGTCGCCCTTGCTTCGGAATGTCTGGCATGCTATAGATCCATAATGCACGCAAAATTAAATAAAAATACTAATTTATATATTCCTTTTTATTCCTTTAATACTTTACAGAATTGTAAAATATTTTAACAAACGATGCAGTATTGTTTACTCTATTAGAATATAATAATAACTCAAAATCGTCAAAAATGCAGATAGTCTCATACTCGGTACAAATTTCATATAGTCTCATACACGGCCCATTTCGCATATAGTCTCATAGACAGCGCTGTCAGCATATAGACTTATATTGAATGGAGGCGTCGATATAACTAGAGGAAAAAAGAGGGAGAGAATTGGAAAAGAGACAACCAAGCCATCCTCACTCTCATTTCCTTTCTCTTTCTCCGTCTTTTTTATACTACTTTTGGGAACCAACATGTTTCGAGACCACTTTAGATCTCCTCATCAGGGTATCATTTTATAGGATACTAAGAACATATTTACCTATCTTATGCTTAATATTAGTAATGTATGTATATATGAGACTGAAATTTCTTAACATACTGTTATTTACATTATTTTAATTTTCTTCTGGACGGATGTTAAAGTTTTAATTTTCAGTACAAGTGTAAATCCGTAATGTTTCAGAAATCATTAATGCCAATTATACTTGTCTTGATTGTGGATGAACAGAACCTTATAATTAAACAGGCTTCTTATAAAAATTTGATAAAACTATCAAAAGCTTTGTCATATTTCGAAAGGTCTTTTTTCAAATTGATTGCATTGTTTCCCTCTCTTTTTATGTATAACATTTCCATGAATTCCCTTTTTCTTTGATTTCTTTCATTGTACAGGACTCTAACACCATCCCAATCAAACTCATGTCCATGTGTGATTATATGTTTTGACAACACACTATGGCATTTCTGACTCCTTCGAAGATTATTTTGATATTCATCTCTCCTTATTCTTAGTGGTCTCCTAGTTTGGCCTATATATACTGCCTTGCAAGACCTACATTTTATTTTATACACTACATTTTGTTTTTCCATTTTGTCACGTACGTCTTTTCCCAATTTGACAGTTCTGTTACTTTCGAATGGAATTCTATATATTGTATGTAAACCCATTTTCCTTAGTAAAGATCTCAAGCACTTTGAAATTTTATCAAAATAAGGTAAAACAACCGTGTTATATTTATCAAAATCTCTAGTATCTGTGTTCATTACATTGCTGTCTTTCTGATTAATCTGATGGATTCTGTTGTTTATGTGTTTTTCAATAAACAAGGGTGGATAGTGGTTCAAAAAAAGGATCTGTTTACAAATTTTAATATTTTTTCTATGGAAACTTTGATGTGATAATTTTATAGCCCTATCCACCATATTTTTAACAATTGCAATTTTCATTTGTATTGGATGATTTGACAGAAAGCTCAAAGTTCGTCCTGAAAATGAAGCTTTCTGTACCAATCCGTTATAATTCTACCTTCATCTGTTTTAATCAGAGTTAAGTCTAGAAAATTTAATTTATATTCTTTTTCTATTTCTGAAGTGAATTGTAATCTGGGATGTATACCATTCACGAAGGAATAGTAAGGAGTGGTATCACCCTATGTGTTCGGTGAGCAGAGGTGGGACAAGTGACGTCCAATAATTCGTTAATGCTAGCTACGAATGAAAACTCTTATGCTCCCCCGTGCACATGCGCAGAGCTGTTTTCGCAGTCACATGTTATACCCACTCAATATGTTACCTTTTGACATCTCGATGAACATGTAGGTTACGTTCGTTTGTTTATGTTCGTTCAATACACAAGTTCGAAACTTCAAACAAGTGTTGACATCATTGGCATGGCAACAGCCAGTGCGCATGTGAACGGGGGAGCATACGAGTTTTCATTTGGACGTCGCTCGTCCCACTCCCCACTTACAGGGATACTACTCCTTACTATTCCTTCGTGATACCATTAAAGGAATCTAACAGTATATTAATCTTGCTAGCTTCTACACAAAGAACAGAATCCTCGACGTATCTCGCGTAGAAAAGGCATTTAAATCCTACTTTTTGTAATTTGTCATTAATTAGATTTTCCATTTTGTTAAAAACTATATTTTCTAAATCTTCAATTACAATTTCTGCTAAAATAGGTGAGAGAACAGATCCTATTGGTGGTCCAAATTTTTGTTTATAAAATTTGCCATCAAATTGAAAATAGATCGAATGAAAGACAAAATCGATTGCTTCAATAAACTTTTTAAATGGGATTTTCGTGTGTTGCTTTATGCAATCCCATCTTTTTTCTATCGATTCTTTAACTTTATCTAAAGGAATGTTCGGGAACATAGCAACTACATCGAAAGAAGCTAGTATGTAATCATGAGGACTTATAATTCCTTCAATGAGTTCAAGAAAAACTGTACTATTTTTAACTGATTTTTTTGAAGTTGTGATTGATTTTTCAATGATGTTACTAAGTAATTCTTCTAATTTTCTCGTCGGAGAACCTATTGTTAATATCACAGGTCTTAGTGGATAATCAACTTTGTGTGCTTTAATGAGACCATAAGATAAGGAATGAACTGAATTTACAGTATCTATATCACTTTTATTCACGTTCCCAAGATATCCACTCGATCTGAATTTATTTAAAATATTAAAAGTAGATTTTTGTAATCTTTTGAGAGGGTTTTTTTCTATTTCAAAACTATTTTTGTCATCGAGAATTGTCATCATTTTTTTGTTATAATCACTTTTCAAAATTGCAATTGTAATGTTACCCTTATTAAATATGATCTTTATCTTTTTAATATTTATTATGTAATTTATGGAAACGACTTGATTCTATCGGTTTGGAATTCGTAAATTAAATGCCCTATTGACAAATTTAAAATTATTGAATAATTATTAAACTATTAAATATATTCTTTATCATTTTATTATTTACATATTATGTAATTTATGAAAACGACTTGATTCTATCGATATGGAATTTGAAAATGAAATATCCTATTGGAAAATAATAGATTATTAAAATATAAAATATATTCTTTATCATTTTTATATTTGTTATGTAATTTATGGAAACGACTTCTTAGAATTTTTTCCCTAGAATTTTGCGACTTTTCTGTACTAGAAAAAATTTTTTGTTTTGTTAAAAATTATAAACTGATTGAAACATTATAAAAAAATTATATAATTTAAAAGAAATGAAAAGTTGTTTGGCTTTTTGAGTGTCGAAAATAGTGATTTATATTTTTCATAGATTCCATTAATATATAAAAAATATGAAAAAAATGTTGAATTATTTTTTTTTGTTTATTTATCAATTAATATTTATTATGTAGTTTATGCAAAGGATTTAATTCTATCTTTTTGGGATATTCAAATTAAATGTCATATTGAAAAATGTGAGATTATTAAATTAATTATTCTTTTTTGACAAAATAAAAGTTTTGAAAATAACATTTATTGTTGAGAATCCATCTTTTTTAAAGATTTCAATTAAAAATTCACCGTTTTTATTTTAAAATTCAACTATTTGATTAAAAATTCATGCATTTTGTTTAAAATGCGTCTTTTTGATTGAAACCTTGGTTGAAGGTTAAACTTTTTATTGAAAAATTCATTTTTTTGGTTGAGGCTTCATCATTTTAATGAAAAATTTACCTTTTTAGTTTAAAATTTAACTATTTGATTAAAAATTCATGTATTTTGTTGAAATATCATTTAGTTAAAAATTAAGCTTTTCAGGTTTTAAAATTTAACTATTTAATTATTTTCTTGATTGAAAATTCACGTTTTTAGTTGGAAATTCAATTTCTCTAGTTGAAGGTTCATTATTTTAGTTGATAATTTTTTTTTTAAATTGATTTTTGAACTGAAAATCGAACGATTTCCATTTTTAGTTGAAAATGTATCTTTCTTAGTTGAAAATTAAACTATTCTAGATGAAGATTCATTATTTTTGTTGGAAATTGACCTTTTCTGGTTTAAAAATTAACAATTTCAGTTGAAAATTCATGTATTTTGTTGATTTTTTTTTCTTGTAGAAAAATTATTTTCTTGATTGAAAATTCACCTTTTTGGTTGAAAATTCAATTTCTCTAGTTGAAGGTTAATTATTTTAGTTGGCAATTTTTTTTTATTAAATCGAGTTTTAAACTGAAAATCGAACTATTCCATTTTAAGTTGAAAATTTATCTTTCTTAGTTGAAAATTAAACTATTCTAGTTGAAGATTCACCATTTTGGTTGAAAATTAAGCTTTTCTGGTTTAAAATTTGACTATTTGGATGAAAATTCATGTATTTTGTTGCAAATTCTATTTTTTGTAGAACAATAATTTTCTTGTTTGAAAATTCGTCTTTTTGGTTGAATATTCAACTACTCGGTTCAAAGTTCAATTTTTTTAGGAAACAAATCATTTTTTTAGTTGAGGATTTATCATTTTAATTGAAAATTCACCTTTTGGTTAAAAATTCAACTACTAGGTTGAAGTTAAACTTTTTTATGAAAAATCCAGTTGTTTGGTTGAAGATTCATAATTTTGGTTGAAAATTTACCTTTTCTGGTTTAAAATTTAATTATTTGATTAAAAAATCATGTATTTTATTGAAAATTCGTTTGGTTAAAAATTTGCCTGGTTTATTTTACCTGGTTTTTATTTACGTGGTTTAATTTATTCTGGTTTAAAAATTAACTACTTCAATCTAAAATTCATGTATTTTGTTGACAATTTTTTTTTGTAGACAAATTATTTTCTTGTTCGAAAATTCATTGTTTCGGTTGAAAACTCAACTACTTGGTTCAAAGTTAAACTTTTTAAATGGAAAATTCATTTTTTGGTTGAAAATTCACAATTTTAATTGAAATTTTACCCTTTTTAGATTAAAACTTAACTGTTTAGTTGAAAATTCGTCTTTTCGTTTGTAGAAAAATAATTTTCTTTGTTGAAAATTCATCTTTTCGTTGAAAATTCAACTACAAAACAGTTCAATTTTTAATCAAATAATCATATTTTGAATCAAGCAGATAAGTTTACAACGAAAAAGATTATTTTTCTACTAAAAAATACGAATTCTCAACAAAATACAAAAATTGTCAACCAAACTGTTGAATTTTGAAGACAAAAAGACAAATTTAAGAATTTTCAGTTAAACTAATTTTATTTTCGTTCCAAAAAGGGAAGTTTCATCAAAATAGTTCAATTTTCACCCAAAAAAGTAGAATTTTCAATAAAAAATATAATATCTGATATTGTTATCAAAAAACTTTTTAATTATACATAAGAAACGATTGAATTTAACCAAAAACGACGAATTGTCAACAAAATTCTTGAGTCCTCAACTAAAACAAATTAATTTTTGACTAAATAAATTGATTTTCTACCAAAAAATACGATTTTTCAACAAAACGCATAAATCTTCAACCTAATTATAGATCAAAATCAATTGAAAAAAAAAATAATTTTTACCAAATAGTTGAATTTTCAACCAAGAAGATTATTTTTCCACAAAAAAAATCGAATTTTTAACTAAATAGTTCAATTGTCAACCCGAAAATATAAATGTGCAACAAAAAAGTTATTTTTCAACCAAACAGTTCAATTTTTAACTTAAATTATGAATCTTCAACCAAAAAAAGCGATTTCTTAAGAAAATAGTTCCTATTTCATCGAAGGAGTTGAATTTTCATTAAAAAAATAATTTTTAATAAGAAATATAATAGCTGATATTTTATTATCAAATTTTTAATTATAATGAATAAAACAGATTAAAACAGATTAATTTTCAACCAAATAGCTGAATTTTTAGTCTAAAAAATATCACTTTTTAACCAAGTACTCTATTGAATATTCGTTTTTTTGGTAAAAAAAATGGTTGAAGATTCATAAATTCAGTTCAAAATTGAACTGTTTGTTTAAAAATGAACTTTTTTTGGTAGAAAATTAATCTCCTTGGTTGAAAATTCATTTATTTGGTTAAAAATTGTTTTTTTTTTGTCAAGAAAATCATTTTTTTTTAATTCATGTCTTTTAGTTGAGGATTCTAGTACTTTATTGAAAATTCGTCTTTATTGGTTGGATTTAATTGATTTCTATTTATAATTAAAACCTTTTTTGTTAAACATTAACAATTATATTTTTTATTGAGAATTTTTTTCTGGGGGGTTGAATTTTGAACTACTTTCTCAAAAATTCATTTATTTGGTTAAAAATTCGTTTTTTGTGTGTAGAAAATAATTTTTTTGTTGAAAATTAATGTGTTTTAGTTGAGGATTCAAGTACTTCATTGAATATTCGTTTTTTTCTGTTAAATGCAATTGATTTCCATTTATAATTAAATTTTTGTTGCAAAAATATCAACTATTATATTTTTTATTAAAAATTCTTTTTTTTTGGTTGAAATTTGAAATAATTTCTCAAAAATTAATTTTTTTGGTTGAAGATTCATAATTTCAGTTGAAAATAAAACTTTATGGTTGAAAATGAACATTTTTTTGGTAGAAAACTAATCTTCTAAAATTAATTTATTTTGTTGAAAATTAGTTTTTTTTGGTCCGAAAATCAATTTTTTGGGTTGAAAATTCATGTGTTTTAGTTGAGGATTCTAGTACTTTATTGAAAATTCGTCTTTTTTGGTCGGATATAATTTATTTTTATTTATAATTAAGAATTTGTTTTCAAAATATCAACTATTATTTTTTTATTTAAAATTATTTTTTTTATCAAAATTCCACTCTTTCATTGAAATAGGAACTACTTTCATAAAAATTCATTTTTGTTAATGATTCATAAGTTTAATTAAACATTTAACTGTTTGGTTGAAAATTAACTTTTTTGTTACAAATTTATATTTTCGAGTTAAAAACTCAACTATTTGGTTAAAAATTAAAATTTTAAATTAATTAAAAATTAATTAAAAATCCTTTTTTTGTTGTTGAAATTTGAAGTAATTTCTTAAAAATTAATTTTTTTGGTTAAAGATTCATAATTTCAGTTGAAAAGTGAACTGCTTGATTAAAAATGAACTTTTTCTGGTAGAAAATTAATCTTCATGGTTGAAAATTCATTTATTTGGTCAAAAATTCGTTTTTTGTGTAGAAAATCAGTTTTTTGGTTGAAAATTCATGTGTTTTAGTTGAGGATTCTAGAACTTTATCGAAAATTTGTCTTTTTGGTTGGATCTAATTGATTTCTATTTATAATTAAAACATTTCTTGTTAAACTTAAACTATTATATTTTTCATTGAAAATTCATTTTTTTGGGGTTAAATTTGAACTACTTTCTTAAAAATATTTTTTATGTTGAAGATGCATAATTGCAGTTGAAAATTGAACTGTTTGGTTGAAAATTAACTTTTTTGTTGAAAATTCAAATTTTCAAAGAAATCTGTATTATCATTAGAGAATAACAGAAATTTTCAACGTCTTTTCAGACTAGATGGAGCTATGCATTAATAAAAAAATTACAATTTTTTTTCTGAAAAAAAGATCTTCCCCTTTCGACCCGCTGGGATTCGAACCACATAACTTCTGATTTCCGGTCAAGAGAGATCGAGAGAAGAAACTTTTTTCAGAAAGTAAACGCATTATTTTGCTACATGTGACAAATCAAATTTTCAAAAAATCGGTTTTATCATTAGAGAATAACAGAAATTTTTAACGTCTTTTCAGAATAGATGGAGCTATGAATTAAAAAATTTTTTATTAATTTTTTTTTTCTGAAAAAAAGATCTCCTTTCGCTCCACTGGGATCCGAACCACAGAACTTCAGATTTCCGGTCAGATGCTTTTCCCATTAAGCTACTAGAGAGATCGAGAGAAGAAACTTTTTTCAGAAAGTACACGCATTATTTTGCAAGGTGGTACAAATCGAATTTTTCAAGGAATCTGTATTATCGTCAAAGAATAACATAAATTTGTAACGTCTTTTCAGACTAGATGTAGATATAAATTAAAAATTATTTTAATTGAAGCGAAAGGAGAAGATCTTTAGAAATAAAAAAAATACTTGAAATAATTTTCAATTCTTAGCTCCATCTAGTCTGAAAAGACGTTAAAATTTTCTGTTATGCTCTAATGATAATACAGATTTCTTTAAAAATTTGATTTGTAACATCTAGCATAATAATGCGTATATTTTCTGAAATAAAGTTTCTTCTCTCGATCTCTCTAGTAGCTTAATGGGAAAAGTATCGGATCGGAAATCAGAAGTTCTGTGGGTCGAATCCCAGCTGAGGGAAAGGAGATATTCTTTTCTGAAAAAAAATTAATTTAAAAAAAACTTTAAATTCATAGCTCCATCTACTCTGAAAAGACGTTGAAAATTTCTTTTATTCTTTAATGATAATATAGATTTCTTTTAAAATATTAATTTTCAACAAAAAAGTTAATTTTCAATCAAACAGTTTAGTTTTCAACAGAAACTATACATCTTCAAACAATAAAATAAATTTTTAAGAAAGTAGTTCAAACTCGAACCCCAAAAAATGAATTTTCAATGAAAAATATAATAGTTAATATTTAATAAAGAAATGTTTTGATTTTTTGATTATTAATAGACATTAATCAAATCCAACCAAAAAAGACGAATTTTCAATAAATTACTAGAATCCTCAACTAAAACACATGAATTTTCAACAACAAAAAATTGATTTTCTGACAAAGAAAAAACGAATTTTCAACAAAATAAATGAATTTTCAACCAAGAAGAATATTTTTCTACCAAAAAAGTTCATTTTCAACCATACAGTTTTATTTTCAACTGAAATTACGAATCTTCAACCGAAAAAATGAACTTTTAAGAAATTACTTCCAATTTCAATAAAAAAAAAAGAATTTTCAATAAAAAATATAATAGTCGATATTTTTACAAAAAAAATTTAATTATAAATGGAATGAATTGCATTTAACAAAAAAAAAACGAATATTCAATGAAGTACTTGAATCCTCAACTAAAACACATTAATTTTCAACAA
>CAKNXH010062222.1:35203-54379 GCA_932178445.1 Andricus quercusramuli
ATTTACAACTGAAAAAATGAATTTTCAAGGAAAAATATAATTGCTGGTATTTTAACGAAAAAAGTTTTTGATTATAAATAGAAATCAATTAAATTTAACGAAACAATACAAATTTTCCATAAAGTATATGAATTTTCAACAAAAAAAGATAAGTTTTCAATTTCTGTTCTAAAAATTACACTTCAATAAAAAAAAGAATTCTCATCAAAATAGTTGAATTTTCAACCAAGAAGATTAATTTTCTAAAAAAAAGTCGAATTTTCAACCAAATTGTTAAATTTTCAACTAAAAGAGATACGTTTTCGAACAAAAATGAAATAGTTACATTTTCTGTTATAAAAATTACTTTTCAATAAAAATAATCATTTTTAACAAAATAGTTGAATTTTCGAATCGAGAATTGAATTTTCTACAAAAAAAAGTTGAATTTTCAACGCGAGAATATAAATATTTAACAAAAAAGTCAATGTTCAACCATACCAAACAGTTAAATTTTTAACTGAAATTATAAATCTTCAATAAAAAAAAAAGAATTTTTAAGAAAGTATTTCGAATTTTAACGAAGTATTTGAATTTACAACTAAAACTCGAATCCTCAACTAAAACACATGCATTTTTTTACAACAAAAAAAAACTGCTTTTCTACAAAAAAAATTAACTTTTGACCAAATAAATGAATTTTCAGCCAAGAAGATTAATTTTCTACCAAAAAAGACTAATTTTCAACCAAATAGTTGAATTTTTAGTCTAACTTCAAAAAAAATTGGGTAGTTAAATTTGCATTGAAAACGAAATAATTTTCAATTTAGAAAAGCGAATTTTCCAGCGAATAGTTGAATTACCAAGATGTTGAATTTGTAAGTCAAAAAGATGAATTTCTTACAAAACCATTAAATTTTCAATCAAAAAATATAAAATTTTAACAAAAATGTTAATTTTCAACCGAACCAAATAGTTCAATTTTCAACTGAAATTATGAATCTTCAACCAAAAAAAAAAAGTATTTTTAAGAAAGTAGTTTAAATTTCAACCAAGGAGATGAATTTTCAACCCATAATAATGAATTTTCAAGAAAAAATATAATAGTTGATATTTAAAAAAAAATTTTTTTAATTATAAATAAAAATCAATTGAATTTGAACAAAAAAGACAAATTTTCAATTATTATTATTTTTACATTATTTTTTAAGCAAAAATTGATTTTCTACAACAACAAAAAACCAAACTTTTAACCAAATAGTTGAATTGTCAACCCGAAAATATAAATTTGCAACAAAAAAGTCAATTTTCAACCAAACAGTTTAATTTTGAACTGAAATTATGAATCTCCAACCAAGAAAAAATGAATTTTTAAGAATTCAGTTCAAATATCAACCAAAAAAAAATTTTAATACAAAATGTAATAGTTGATATTTAAAAGAAAGGTTTTCAATTATCAATAGAAATCAATTGAATTTAACAGCAAAAAACGAATATTCAATAAAGTACTTGAATCATCAACTAAAACACATTAATTTAAAAAAATGATTTTCTAAACACAAAAAAAAATAATTTCTAACCGAATAAATGAATTTTTATCAACAAAGACTAATTTTTAACCAAATATTTGAATTTTTATTCTAAAAAAGATAACTGTTTAAACAAAAATGGAATAATTAAATTTTCATTGAAAAAACAATAAAAGCTCCATTTTCTACAAAACAGTTGAATATTCAACACGAAAATATAAATTTTTCACAAAAAACTTAATTTTGAACCAAACCAAACAGTTTTAAATTTCAAATGAAATTATGAATCTTGAACAAAAAAAAAAAAGAATTTTTATGAAAGTCATTCAAATTTCAACCGAGTTGAATTTACGAATAAAAAAATGAATTTTTAAGAAAAAAAAATAATAGTTAACATTTTAACAAAAAAAGTTTCTTCTTCAAAAAAGTACATGCATTTTCAACTAAAAAAGATAAGTCTTCAATTTCTGTTCTAAAAATTACACTTCAATAAAAAAAAGAATTCTTAACAAATAATTTAAATTTTCAACCCAGAAGATTAATTAATAGATTTGATACTTTTACGATGATTCATTATAATGAATTTAAATTCAAAATTTAAAGCTTTTTCTGGTTTCAATCGTGTGCGAAACACAACTGAAACACATGATTGAAATTAATTTATTAATTTTTCGAACAAAAATGAAATAATTACATATTTAGTTATAAAAATTTCTTTGCAATACAAAAAAATCAATTTTAACGAAATAGTTGAATTTTCAATCCGAAAATATGAATTGTCATTGAAAAAATTGAATTTTTCACCAAAAAGTGGAATTTTCTGCAAGCTTGTTTAATTTTCAATCCAAAGGAATGAATTTTCCACAAAACAGTCAAATTTTCAACAAAAAATTGAATTTTCTACCAAATGGTTGAATTTTCTACGAAATAATTGAATTTTCTACCAAGTTGTTTAATTTTTTATCCAAAAAGATGAATTTTCTACAAAACATTAGAATTTCCATCCAAAAAATACGAATTTTTAACAAAATATACTTGAAGCCTCAACAAAAACACATTAATTGAAACTCTGAAACTCCCTTTCTCTCTGCAGAAATACCTTTCCCCCGTTAAAAGTTAAGTTATCATAACATTGCAATGTTATCACAATGAATTCTTTATTCGTTTCCAACTTCATTTTAAATACCTCATGCTTTTCTGTTAAAACATAAAGTAACATTTGCTCAAGTTTCAAAATAAGATTACTCGTTTTACTTAAAAAAAAAATTCAAGTGTAAAAAGTCATATATATATATATATATATATATATATACTATACTATACAGTTTTTACAACTCTGAAAAAAAGCGATGACGAATTGCATCTTTATTAATGTCACGAGGTAGAAAATTGTTTCCGGTGTAAAATGATTAAAGAGCGACTAAGTTAAAACCTGATGTTGCATTTGAATAATGAAAAAAGGTGCATTGCAAATAGAAAATAGTTTGTGCTAATATCTATTTTTGTACTTTTGTTATTTATACGTACACGCTAGGATAATTAAGAACAAAAAATTCGAAACTGAATACGCACACTAGCCTATAAGTTAGACCTTCTTCAATAAATAAAAAAAACACTCAAAATCGGGTATAAATTAGATTTGATTAATTTATCAATTTATTTTTTAATTATTTTTATTAATTAATTTAAATTTATTAATGACCGTCATTGTTAATAATTTAATGGAATGTTTTAACTAAATTTTAAGAAAAATGGTTTGTTCTGATATACCAGGCGAAAAAATGATTCATAGTGGGAAATATATAGGGGAAACCTTCCTACAGTGGATAATGCAACATACAGTGGATAATCATTAATTAAGAGCACAACTAAAAGAAAAATAATAAACTTTAATTTTCATTTATGAGCACTCAACTATAATTTGAATTAAATTAATTATTTTACATATACTAGCATTTTTAGTTAATGATTATCCACTGTAGGTTGCATTATCCACTGTAGAAGGGTCTCCCCTACACAAAATATTTTCTACACAAAATATATTTTATACAAAATATTGAAAACCGTGAATTGAATAGTCTTTTCATAAAGCAGATCCTACAATTAAATTATTATTATTTTATTTAAATATTGTTCCTTCTCTCTTGAAGATATTCTAAGTGAAGACATACAACCTAAAGTGGATAATCATTAATTGAAAATACTGATATATGTAAAATAATTAGTTGTATTTGAGCAATTGTATGTAGGATCTACTTTATGGAAAGATTATTTAATTCACGGTTTTCAATATTTTGTATAAAATATATTTTGTGTAGAAAATATTTTTTTTAGGGGAGACCCTACTACAGTGGATAATGCAACCTACAGTGGATAATCATTAACTAAAAATGCTAGTATATGTAAAATAATTAATTTAATTTAGATTATAGTTAAGTGTTTATACCCAGGCGGAAATATTATATATAGCTTATATATAGTGTGAAGTATTATATATAATATTCATTTGTTTTATATAAAAAATGTATAAAACAAACGAATATAATACATAATACTTCACACCATATATGTAGCTATATGCACTGTAGGTTGCAGTATCCACTGTAGGGAGGTCTCCCTAAATTCGAACAGAATTAATAAAAAAAAAAAAAAATCTAATTATTTTTCTTCGGAAGTTAATTATTTCTTATTTTAAACTCTATTATATTTTTGGTTCGAAATATGTCAAAAATGTAACTGATTTGTCGGTGATTGGTCTTTTTTTGGTTGAAAATTAATTTTCTTAACCGAAGATTTAAATTTTTAATTTTTGAAAAATTAATTTTTTTAAATGGGTATAGAACTATTCCATTTTTGGCTGAAAATGTAATTATTTTGTTGAAAAGTTTTTTGGTGAGAAATTTAACTATTCGTTGACAGTTGCATTACTTTGATAACAATTTATTTTATTGGTCCAAAATTTAACTTTTTTGTCGGAAATTCGTCTTTTTTTTGTAGAAAAGTACTTTTCTTAACAGAAGATTTAACTTTTAAATTTTTGGCAAAGTAATTTTTTCAAATGAATAATCAAATATTTCATTTTTGGTTGAATATGTATCGTTCTCAGTTGAAAATGCATCTATTTTGTTCAAAATTCATGTATTTTGTCGAAACTGCGTATTTTTTGATAAACATTTTTTATTCATGATGAAAAATTCAACTAGTTATTCAAAAGTTCAACTACTTTCATAAAAAATAAATTTCATTATTTAAAAATTTCACTACTTTGTCGAAAGTCCGTTATTTTTTTGTTGAAAATTTAACAATTACATTTTTCGTTGAGAATTCATCTTTTTTATTAGTTGAAGATTGAACTACTTTGATTAACATTTTTTTTGCAAATTAATTTTTTTACTGAATATTTAAGTATGTATTCATTTTTTTTAGAAAATTGATAGTTTTTAGTTGAAAATTCAACTATTCAGTTATTTTGAATTTTGTTGAAAATTTGTCTTTTTGGGCAGAAAATTAATCTTTTTAGTTAAAAATGCAACTACTTAGTTTAAATTTGAACTAATTTGTTGAAAATTAATTTTTTTAGTTGAAGATTCTTCTCTTTGGTTGAAAATGTAACTATTTTTTTGAAATTTTTTTTTTTTTTGTTTAATTAAAAATTCATCTGTTTTGAGAGAAATTTCATTTTTCTTGGATATAAATGCAACTGTGTGATTGAAAATAAAACTATTTTGTTAAAAAGTCATACTTTTGGTTGAAAATTCTACTGTTTTTTTTTTAATTTAACCATTTCGTAGAAAATTTACTTTTTGTTTAAGATTAATATTTTGGTGTTAAAGAACGAACTAAAAGCTTTTCTGGATGAAAGTTCAATTTAAAAAAGAAAATTTTCGTAGAAACTTATTTTTTGGTTTAAAATTCATATTTTGATCGTGAAAAGTCAACTGATATCTTTTTTAACAGCAAATTCAACTATTTTTTTTAATTTATCTTTCTGATTTATACATTCAAATGCTTTGGTAACAATGTCTTTTTTTTAAATAAAAATGCAACTTTTTGGTTGAAAATTATTCTTCTTTGCTTGAGTATTCAACTATTTTAGTTGAAAGATTTGGTTAAATCACTTTGTCAAGAAAACATTTTTTGTTTGTTTGAAGAGTTATATTTTTTAGTTAAAAATTTTCATTATTGGTGGGTAAAAATGCTTCAGTTTCGCGGAAAAATAATTTTTTGCTAAAGTCATATTTTTCGTTTGTAAATTCAATTTTTGTAGAAAAATTCGTCTTTTGGATTGAAGGTTCAACAATTTAAGTAAAATTTTCCATTTTTGGTGAAAAGACATGATTTGTTAAAAATTCGTCTTTTTAGTTTTAAAGACCTTTCTTTTTATATAAATGTCATGTTTTTTGATTGAAATATAAACTATGACACTTTTTTTTGGGAATTTATGTTTTTAGATTGAAAATTCAACTATTATGTTGAAAATTTAATTATTTTGTTAAAAATTCAAGTATTTTGTTAAAAAAGCCATATTTTATATTAGAAAAGATATTTTTTGTTCAAAATAAATTAATAAATTTGGAATTAATAATTTGAATCTGAAATACTGTTTTATTCCGTTTATAAAAGATTCTATTTCAAAAGTATTTCAAGATTAAAATGTTGGTATTTAAATATTAATTATCAATAAAATAAAAAATTTGTTTAAAAATATTTCTTTTTGCACATTTTTAACAATAAAATGGCTAAAACATTGGGAAATTCCAGATATATGCTAACCAACATACATTTAGTCGAATTTATGACAGACATTACTGTTATCGCACCTGCAAATGAAAGACCAATATGTATTCCATATTCTCACCAAGCTTACCTGATGAGTCACAACTTACTTAATATTACATTTTCGTCGTCCTTGAATGATAAAATTGGAAAAAAGAAATACTAAAATATATATTTCAATATACAAATTCTTTTTTTTTTTTTTATTAAATTTTTTTATGTGAAAATGTAACTATATCATTTTTAGTAGAACATTTTTCCTTTTTACGATAAACAATTTTGTTGAAAATTTAACTGTTTTTGGGTAAAGTTTAATCTTTTTTGTTTGAAAATTCAATAATATGTTAAAAATTAAATTTTTTGCAGAAAATGCATATTTTCGGTTGAAAATTGAGCTACTTTGTTAGAAAATTGAACTACTTGGTTAAAAATTAAATTATTGATTGATCGATGAATATTCAGAACTTTTGTTGAAAATTTAACTGTTTTTGGGTCAAGTTAAATCTCTTTTGCTTGAAAATTCAACAATATGGTAAAAATTAAAATTTTTGCTAAAAATTCATAGAAAAACATTTTTTTTTCGTAATTCAACTAATTAATTGAAAGTGAAACTACTTTGTTGAAAATTAACTTTTTTGGTTGATGATTCGTCATTTTAGTCTACAAATATTTTATTTTAAATCAAAATTGAACTATTATGTTAACATTTTTTTTATTTTTTCAACTGAAAATTTAACTATTACATGTTTGGTTGAATATTTATCTTCATATTTAGTTGAAAATTCAAGTATTTGTTTGCAAATTTTTTTATTCGTTAAAACTTTTCACTTGAGGTAGAATATTAATCTTCTGAATAACTAATTCAAATTTTTGGTTGAAAATTATACTATCAGGTTAAAAATTTCATTAAAAATTAAAATATTTGATTGAAAATTCATGTATTTTGTTAAAAATTACTCTTTTTTGATAGAAAATTAATCTTTCTAGTTGAAATTCCATTTCTTTGGCTGAAACATTTTTTTTCATAATTAGAAGTTAATTTTTTAAACTAATAATTTAACTGAATTTTTTGGTTCTTAACAAACTCTACGCTATTTATTAAAAATTTCAATTGTCAATATTTTTTAATATATATGATTATTCTGAATCCATTGAAGGACATTGAGAAAAGAATGTCACATTTATTATTGTAAAATTTTATTATTACATTTTCAGTTGGAATAATTAATTATCAAACAAGAAAAAGGTAGTTCTCAAGAAAAATAGTTACATTTTCAACCAAACTTATGGATCTTTAATAAAAAAATTAATTCCTAACAATAAGTGTAATTGTTGATATTTACACTAAAAAATATTTTAATTTTCAATAAAAAACCTGTTAAAATAAATAAAAAAATACGAACTTCCAACAGAAAAGTTGAATTTTCAAAATGAAGACAAATTTAGAAAAAAAAATAAAAATTTTATATGCAACCCGAAAATATGCATTTTTTACCAAAACAATTGAATTTTCAACTGAAATAGTTCAATTTTCTAGCAAAAATGAAAGACCTACATTTTTAGTAAAAATATTAATTTTAAACAAAGAAAAAACGATTCAACAACGAAATTTGTCAAATTTTTAACGAAAGAAATTAAATTTTAACTAGAATTATACAACTTCAATAAAAAAAATTTTTAAACTCAATAGTTGAATTTTCAACGCATAAGATGAATTTTCGACCAAAAAAAAAGGCAATTTTCACAAAAATACATTAATTTTCAACCAAATATTTTAATTTTTAATGAAATTTTCAACCTAATAGTTGAATTTGAAAGAAAAAAAATTCAAGCAAGAAGATTAATATTCTAGCACAAAGGAAAAGTTTTAAAAAATACAAAAATTTCCAAACAAGTACTTGAATTTTCAAATAAATAAGAAAATAAATGTTCAACCAAACATGGAATAATTGAATTTCCAGTTAAATTTTTTTTTCAAATGTTGACATTATAGTTCAATTTTTATTTTAAAAAATAGAGATTTTCTAACAAAAATGACGAATCATCAACCAAAAAAATTATTGTTTAACAAAGTAGTTTCACTTTCAACTAATAAGTGGAATTCTCAACCAAAAATATGAATTTTTAGCAAAAAATTTAATTTTTAACATATTGTTGAATTTTCGAACAAAAAAGGTTTAACTTTACCCAAAAAAATTGCAATTTTCCACAAAAGTATTGAATATTCATCGTAAAAAGGAAAAATTTTCGACTAAAAATGGAATAGCTAAATTAACAAATAAAATGATTGGTTTTTAAGCAAAAAAAAAAAACGAATTTACAACAAAATAGTTGAATTTTCAAATCTATAGTTTAATTTTTAACCAAGCAGTTTAATTTTCTAACGAAGTAGTTCAATTTTCAACCGAAAATATGAATTTTCAGCAAAAAATTTAATTTTTACCATATTGTTGAATTTTTTATAAAAAAATATTAAACTTTACCCGATAACATTGTAAGAAGGAAATTTTTTTTACTAAAAATGGAATAGCTACATTTTCAGATAAAATAATTCATTAAAAAAAACGAATTTGCAACAAAATAGTTAAATTTTTGAATCAATAGTTTATTTTTAACTGAGTAGTTAAATTTTCCAACAAAGTAGTGAATTTTCAGCAAAAAATTTTATTTTCAACAAATACTTCAATTTCCTACCAAATTTTTGTATTTCCAAGCCAAAAAGACAAATTTTTTACAAAACAGTTGAATTTTCAACCCGAAAGTATAAATTTTCCAAAAAAAATTGGAAACTCAACTGTTTTTTTTCCAATTTGTTTGTTTAGCTTGAAAATTTAAGGGCGTTAGTACAAAACTAAACTAGTTAGTTAAAAATTAAACTATTGTTCTTAAAATTATACTATTTTGTTACAAATTCGTTTTTTTCCAAATTAATTTTCAATCTAAAAATGTAGCTTCTTCTAAATTTTGGCTCAAATTTTTTAACAATCTTTGGAAAGTTACAAATATTTCATTTTTATTGTTAAAAGTAATAGATTTTCAGAATTTGAGAATCAAAATAAAATTACTGAGCGTAATTTCGAAAAAAAAATATTATTTTGAATTAAAAAAATTGTTAAAAGTATGAAAAAAAGTTATTTTTCACATTTTTATATATTTCCGCTTTTTCCTATTTTGGAAGTACATTTTTCTATGGCTGAAATTGTTGAAACAATTTTTTTGAGAGAAAACCTTTTTTAAACAAATAGTTATTATTGAAGATTATTCAAATATTTTTGAAATCTGATAAAGCCCCTTGAAATCCCTTGTCATTCTTTTCAAAATAGCAGCAAAAAAAGTTTTAATTTTCGAAGCATTTTCGAAAATGTTGAAATATTTTTTATTGTATTTTAATAAGAAATTTTTTTTCAGAATAGCCTCGATGACCATGGACCCACCCGAGGATATCCCATTCGAGTATAGTTAAAAGCTAAAATTAAAAAAATTAAAAAGTCCAATTTTTTTAATATTGTGGGTCAATAATGTCGTTTTCATTATTGATAATTTGTGGGTTTTTCGTAATCTCTTCCACTTTTGCGACACTGAATCCTGATGGGTTGAAATGCGGACAACAAAAATGTTTGACGACGGAATATTGTTCACCTTTCGATTCACAATGTCGACCATGTTCTGCAATTTGTGATGCAACAAGTCACAATCATCAACCTGATTTGTGTACAAAGGACTGCCAAGGTATTTAAAAATTCATTATTAAACAAATTTTTAAATACTGATGACTCTGTGAAGCTCTTCGCCTGGGATGATTGCTAGAGAGATTGATTATACCCCCACTTATACCGCCTCCTACTCTTCGTATGCATTACCTACGCTCACCCCGAAAGAGATCTGAGTTAATCGTATAATAATAATAAAGTTAAATTTTGTTTGAAAAATAAATAATTCTTTTGAATTGAAAGCGTTTAAAATTAAACAATTTTAGATTAGTTAAAATTTAAAAAAAGTACAATATTTAAAATAGAATAAAAGCGAATTGAATTTGTTTAATTTTTAAATAAAAAAGTTCCAAATTGTACAATTTTAAATTTAAAGATCTAGAAATTGAATTTTATCAATGAATTTTTTCATTCACTATATAATATAGCATTTTAAATTTAAAAATTTCAATTTTGAAAAAGGCCAATATTTAAAATGTAATTAAATAGAATTGCATTTGTTTAATTTCTAAATAAAAGCTTTTCAAATTGAATAATTTGAAATTTTGAAATTCAAAATCGGAAGCTCTCAACATTGAAAAATTTTAGATTAAAATTTGCAAAATTGGAAAAATTTATTAGAAACAAGTTCAATCTATTTTTTCTTTTACAATATAATATTAACTAATATTAACTAATAACTAGCGTTCATGAATTTTTATTTCCTAACAATTTAGGAATCCATTATTAAACAAATCTTCAAATATTAAGTTTAAAATTTTTTCTTAACTAATTAATAATTTTGAATTGTAAACGTTTGAAATAAACGAATTTAAGATCAGGTAAAAATTTTGAAAAAAGGAAAATAGTCAATACACAATGAAATGGAATAAATGTTGTATAATTTCTGAAAAAAAGCTTTCAAAATTGAATATCTTGAAATTTTTTAATTTTAAATCAGAAGCTCTCAAAATTGAAAATTTTCAGATTAAAATTTGGAAAATTGAAGAGATTCATTAAAAAAGAGTTCAAAATTGAACAATTTTTAACTAGAAAATTTCGAAATTGAATGTTTTCAGATAATGATTTCGAAAATAGAAAATTTTTAAAGGAATTGAAATTGTACAATTGCTAATCAAAAGCGTTCAAAATTGAATAATATTAAATCGAAAAATTTTGAATTCTAATAATTTTAAATTAAAAAGCGATTAAAATTCGACAATTTGAAATTGAAAAATAAAATGTTTCATAGTGATTATACCAATTTTTCTCTGGTGAAAAAATAAATTCAGCGTCACTTTCAACCGTTCAAAATGGAAAAATTTTCAATTGCAAACCTTAAAATTGAATTAATTTAAAAGAAAATTCAGAATTAAAATTAATTTTAATTTTAAAATTTTTTTAATTAAAAAAAATTTTAGTCACCAAAAATTGTAATATTAAAACGTTTTTATACAGGCTTTAAAATTTCAATTATTTGAAGTAAATTCAAATAGTTTAGAAATTTAAAATTTTAAAATTTTAAATTATGGTTACCAAAATTTAACCAATTTTAGATTTATTGCAAATTTAAAACCGATGAAAGGAAAAAAATTAAAAAAGCGTTCAACATTCAAATTGAGAACTCTACAATTGCAACAATTGTAAAGGTGAAAATGAACAACACAATTTTCAATTTTTTTAATTTCTCATCGATTAATTTTCAACACAGATTTAGAATTATTATCAATTCTTGAAAATTTTCCAATTAAATATTTTTCAATTTTAAATGATAACATTTTTTAAATCTTTAAAACGCGGAGATTTTAAAAATATTATTTAAGAAAATAATTTTTTTTGAATAATGCAAAGCAAAATTGCTATATACTAATGAAAAGTCAATTCAACTTATTAAATATTAAATTCTTGTTAATTAGGGATGTACGAAAGTAAAAATTAAATAAAAATTAATTCAAAATAATTAAAAATTATATATTAAAGCTCAAAAATTAGCATTGTTGAAAATAATTGATAAAATCCAGGGAAATGTTTTCATTATTACTTGTAAGTAGTTTTTTGGAACGTAACAATTGTTTATTTAACAATAGTTATTTAGAATTTTTTGCTTCCTCTTTAGGGAAAAATAGTAATCGCTAAATAAATTTTTTTAAACAAAAATTTACTAAAGATATTTATAGAGAATCTTTTAAGAAATGAAGCAAATTAACAAAAAAAAATATTGTTTATAAGAATAACAATTATATAATCCCTAAACATTTTTTTAAAATAAAAACGAATAAAAGATGCTTTTAAAGAATCTTCGAAAAAAGAAAATGAAGAAACTAAAATAAATTAACTATTGTTAAGTAAAAAGTTTTAATCTGAAATTTTTTTTCTCATTTCAGGCATCAGTTCTCTTTGAAAATTAGTTACAACTGATAATGGAAATATTTCCTCTGATTTTCTAAATAATTTTTAACAATTATCATTTTTGATCTTGAGACAACTTTTATTAAAAAAAATCACGCCAAAAATTTGGGAGAAATTTAATTTTTTTTACCCGAATTATAAAATTCTCAAATATATAAGCAATCACAATTTTGTTTTCATAAATAAAAAAATCAAATTGTAATATAATTTTGATTGTATAATAATTTAATTAATTTTATGAATGAAATATTTGTAAATTGTTTAGATTGGGGAATTTCCTAATTCAGATATTTTATAATTCCGCAATTTTCTTTCAGGAATTTTATTATTCGGGAATTTTATTATTTGGGAATTTTCCAAATGGGGAGTCTTACAGTGTCGGGAATTTTATTTTTCGGGATTTTTCAGTCGTCCAAATGAAATATATCGATCAAAAATTTTTTTTTTATTCACGATTTATTTTTTTAAATTTTGGTTTGAATTAGAAATAACAATAAGTGAAAAAATATTTCTGAATGCTAATGAATAATACAAGAACAAGATTTTCATTACAAAAGCAATAATTTAAGAAAAAACTACTATGCCCATTTAAAAAAAACTTTCGTGGAAAATTCCAATTCATTAAGAAAATTTTTTTCAAATACTGTTATTTAAAATTTTTTAAATAATTTTGAAAAATACATTGAACAGTAACAAAATTTTCTTTGATCAAAATATTTCACTCATGTTCTTTTAACAAATAAATAATCATTGATTTAAAAACAATTGTTAAATTCGGGAATTTGAGAATGCTGAATATTTTATTTTTCGAGAATTTTATTTTTTGGGTTTTTTCATTCGTCCCGGTAAAATGACTTTCCGTGTTACAATATTTGAATATCCTCTAAAGAATTGAGTAAATATAAAATACAATGGGGGAAAAAATTCAGTGGAGACAGGTAGAAGAATAAATATTGCCACTGAGAAGGAACCTGTTTGGACCCTCGATTACGTTACCTTTCCCAAACCCGAACCCTCCAAACATTTATTTTAGAATTTCAGACTTACCTGTCTGTCTCCCCATCCCATAAATTTACCAAATAGATTATCACGAAAGGTGAAACTCAGAGACGAAAAAATAACAGAAAAGACAGGAAGAAATCAATTCAATCGCTTCCTTCTTTGAAACAATGGCTATAATATAAATTTAGATCGCCCATATTAATCAATTAAATAAATTATACACCTTGGAAATTATATAATTTCCATTCAATCATTTATAGGGACTGTAAAATTACGGAAAATAAATTTCCGGAATAAAAATATCTCTTAATTATAAATTTTCCGAATAATAAAATTCCCAAATTGGACAATTTCCGAACAGTGTATGAATGTACCGAATTTAATTCCATAAAACTCTAAGAAATCTTAAAAATAAAAAAATTTCCCTATTCTACTTCAGAAAAAATTGAGAACCAAAATTTAGGCAGATGACGATTCCACCGTGGGACCTGCGAACGGTTCCCCCACTACGCAGCTTCCCCCACTACGCAGCTTCCCCCACTACACAGCTTGCCCCACTACGCAGCTTCTCCCACTACACAGCTTCCCCCACTACACAGCTTCCACCACTACACGGCTTGCCCTCACGCAGCCGAACTGCTGCCGTAGAGCCTGAACACAACATTTCAAAGCTTTCTAAGCATTTTTGAAAATTTTTGAAAATTTTCAAAATAGAATCTTGAAGGTTTTGAAGCAATTTTTTTAATTTTGCCGGATTTTCAAAAAATCGTAGAAAAAATTCAAGTTTCAAGATAATAAATCACAAAATTTGCATTAGATTCCTAGAAAATTTTTTCATGATTTTTTAAAACGAATTTTTAAACGATTTTAGAATAAATTTCGATGTATAAATAATTATTTCTAGCTTCAAATTACCTAAAATTATATGATTCAACAATTTTATACATTTTTTGATTGATTCTTCAATGTTGAATTATTAAACATTTTGGGGCAAACTTTTTTTAATCGACTCAAAAATTGTTCCTGGTTCAAAATTCAACTCTTTTTATAAAAATTCCTTTCTTTCTTGGTTTGAAAATTTGTCTGTTTTGGTTGAGGCTTAGGTTAATAAAATGAAAACAGAAGTGCCAGTAGTAAAACGTCTGTAGACAGTAATATCAAACATATTATTTTTGAGAGGAAGAATAATATTTTCAAAATTTGCCGAATTCAGTTTTCAACTTTTTTCCAACACAAGCAAATACAATTTCCCGTTTTGATCTCTGCTCAAAATATCTGAAGGTAGATTTGAAAAAAGAATTTTTTAGTTTGTCTCCATATTCTGCTTTTTATGTATTGAAATAATATTTTGAATTAAATTTCATAAACAGATTTGGTTAAGCAGAAAAAAAAATTATGAGTTTTATTAATGAGTTTCCAAATTGAGCTAGGGACGACACTATTAATTTTTTTGGACTCGGAATGTAGAATTATTCAGGAATTATTTTGAGAAATGCGATTGTTTGAGAAATAATCTAAATTCATGATGTCAGTTAATAAGTTTTCAAATGTGGCCAAATTTAGCTTCCGCAATGTCCCAAGTTGGAATCGTTATAATTCGTAGATTTTGAATATTATATTTATAAATTACCAAGTGCTGAATTGAAAAAATGTTATATTCCACATTTTAGTCCTCATTAGGTACAAAGGACTCCCGCTGACCAGGATCGACGGCAGCAGTTCGGCTGAGTGAGGGGAAGCCGTTCAGTGGGGGAACTCGCACCCGCTTACCTGAGCAGTATACCCCCACCATTGCGTTTAGCGCGCTTCCCCTCGCTTGCTTGTTCCCGCCTGGGATTATATCTTAGAAGGCTGGCGTACCTGAACTATTTAAACTGGACATTATAAATAGAATCGAAGACGCGTAAAATGAAATTAAATAACAAAAATTATTTAAATAATTCTTGAATAAAAAATGAAACTGTCTGATTGAAAACTCTTCTTCTTAAGTTGAAAATTTAAGTTTCTTGATAGAAAATGTGCAATGTACCTTTTCATTCGAAACTCATATTTAGTTCTTGAATATTCAAACTTATATTTTACTAGATACTCTTTTTTGTTGGAGGATTCTTCTATTTTGTTTGAAATTTTTGATAGAAAAATTTTGTTGAGAAACAATTTTTTGTTGGAGATTTATATTTTTACTTGAAAATTCATCTCTTTGGTTCTAAGTTTAACTATATTGTTGAAAACTGACCTATTGAATTAAAAATTCATTTGCGCCGGTTAAATTTGAACGACTTTGTTGAAAATTTGTTGTTTTTTTTTCTAATGAAGGTTTACTATTTGATTAAAAATGAACTATCTTTGGTTAAAAATTCAATTTTTTTCCAAATTCCTTTTTTTAAATATTTGTCTTTTTTAGTTATATACAACTAGTAAAAATTAATTTTTATTTGTTGAAAATTATTTTTTCAACTGTTTTCGGCTTAATTTAATGTTTTTTGTTTTGAAATTCGCATCTTTGTAGGTTAAAAATTGAAGGTTGTTGATTTATCTGTTAGGAACCTTTATAGAAGTTTTGAAACGATTTAAAAATAATTACAACTTAAAAATGATTTCAAAATTTTTTTTAAATGTACATTTTTGAATATTTGCAAAAGAAGAAGCTTTTTAAGAATTTTGAAAGGTGTCAAGTGAATGAAAAAATTTTTCTTAGATTCCTAGGAAAATCAACAATTAGATTTCATTTTGAAAAATTAATTTTCAGATATCCAAAATTGTCGAAAAAAATGTATGCTTTTAAGGCCATTTTAAAAATTTGCCAGAAACTTAAAACAAATTGTAGGCAAAATTTAATCACTTTGAAAAATATTTAAAAGGTTTAAAAGGTTCAAAAAGATTAAAAATAATTAAAAATTTGAAATAATTTTAAAAAATGTAATTTTTTGAAAATTTGGAACAAAATTTGAACATTGAAAATGGTAAAATTTGCGAAGTTTTCAATATCCAGGTATGCTTGGCAAAAGCAAGTGAGGGGTAACTCGCTTAGCGCAAAGGTGGGGGTATACTTGGCAGGTCAGCCGGTGCGAGTCGGGCGAAGACCAAAATATTAGATTTAAAAAATTTCCGTCCTCCAATTCAGAAAAAAATGGAAAATAAGAAATTTGTCCTGAAATTCAATACAAATATTAATAAGAAAAAAATGTCTCCTTCCAATTCAAAAAAAATTGCCAAAATGTCTTCCCCTCAAACTCAGTAAAAAAGATTAAAAAAAGCTTTTTATACATAATTCCTTCGAAGCTGAATTATCTTTTTCTTTTTAAATCGTTGCCCAAATTTATTTTTTAATACATTAATCCTTTGAAGTTGAGTATTTTTTTCATTTTAAGTCGTTTTCAATCATTAATTGTTCAATTGTTATTTATATATCAAAAGTCGAAACTTTTACTTATAAATTAAATTTTTTGTAATGAGTGGATTGAAGGCTTTCTATTTTGAACAATCCAATTTCCAATTTTTTAGTTTGATTATTAACTAAATTAACTTAAATTTGAACTAGATTAATTATTAAATTAAAATTATTAAAAAATTTCAAATTCAATGGGCTGAAAATAGATTATTTTAGACTGGAAAAATATTCGACATTTCGAAAAGGAACTCAAATTGAAAAAAGTGCTTGATTAAGAATCTATTAATTCGGAATTATTAAAAATTTTTAAATAGTTGATAATGTTTTATTTGGATGTTAAAATTTGTTTAACTACAAATAATTCTCAATTATAAAACTATAAAGTTCAATCAATTTCCATTTTTCATTTTCCAAATAAACTATTTGGAAAAAGCATGGAAAATTGTATTTTATATTATATTATTTATATTTTATATTTATATTTTATTTTTATATTATAAACATTAAATAATAAAGTCTTCAATTGCGAATTTCAAAAATTAGAAGTCCTTAAATTAAAAAAATCTTCAATTAAAAATTATGCAATTCAAAGTTTAACAATGACTTTTCAAAATCATCCAACTTTATGAAATTTTATTTATACATCTTAGAATAGAATCTAGAATATGTAAAAGAAACAATATATAAAGAAGAATCTAAATTATAATTCTAAAAATTGAATAATTTTCAATACAATATTTTTTAAGATTCAAGAATTTTGGTTTTATCTCTGAAAATTGTGGAACTTTGAATTGTAAATACTTAAGATTGAAAGGTTTTTAATTTTATGAATGTACATGTAAAAATTCGATAATTTTCATAATTAACAACTGAAATTTCTTTAATTTAGAAAATTTCGAATTAAAAACTTGATTTTTGATCTTCAAACTCACCTAAATTTAAGAATTTTTATTTATAAATCTTTAAAATTGAAGATTTTTCACTTTAAATCTTCAAAATTGAAGAATTTTTCATGGTAAATCTTCAAAATTGAAAAATATTTTATTGCAAATCTTCAAAATTGAAGAATATTTTATTGTAAATCTTCAAAATTACATACCTTCAAAATATAGATCTTGAAAATTGTATAATTTGTAATTCCATATTTTAAAAATTCATGAATTTTCAAATGTATCTTCAAAATTGCAGAACCTTAAATTATAAATCTTTGAAAATGAAGAGTTTTCAAATTTTCAATTAAAAATTCAGCGAATTTTTTTTTATTTATACATCTTAAAATAGAATCTGTAATGTAAAAAAATATAACAAAAGAATGTCAAAAATATAATTCCTAAAAATTGAATAATTTTCAAAAAAATATTTTCAAAATTCAAAATTTTGTTGTTTTATCTCTTTAAAATTGTGGAACTTTGCATTGCGGATATTTAAAATTGAAAGGTATTTAATTTCATAAATTTACAATTAAAAATTCTGTAATTTTTTAGTTTAACATCCGAAATTTCTTCAATCTGGAAGATTTCGAATTAAAAACATGATTTTTGATTTTTAAACTCATCTAAATTTAAGAATTTTTATTTATAAATCTTTAAAATTGTAGGTTTTTCAGTTGTAAATCTTCAAAACTGATGAATTTTTCACTTTAAATCTTCAAAATTGAAGAATTTTCAATTGGAAATTTTCAAAATTTAAGAATTTTTAATTGTAAATCTTCAAAATTACATATCTTTAAAATATAAATCTTGACAATTGTATAATTTGTAATTCCATATTTCAAAAATTCATGAATTTTTCAATTGTATCTCTTAAAAATTGTAGAACCTCAAATTATAAATATCTGAAAATGAAGAGTCTTGAAATTTTAAAATCTTCAATTAAAAATGAGTGAATTAAAATTTTGCAATTAAAAATTCTGTAATTTTGATGAATTACATTTCAAATTTCTTCAAGTTCAAGTTGGAAGATTTAGAATTGAAAACCTTACTTTTGATTTTAAAAATCACCAAAATAAAAAAATTTTATTCATACATCTTAAAATAGAATCTGTAATATAGAAAAATATAAAAAAAAGAATTTTAAAAATATAAATCATAAAAATTGAAAAATTTTTGATAAAATATTTTCAAAATTTTTTGTTTCATTTATTTAAAATTGTAGAACTTTGCATTGCGGATAATTAAAAATTGAAAGATATTTAATTTTATAAATTTACAAATAAAAATTCTGTAATTTTTATGATTAACATCTGAAAGTTTTTCAATTCGGAAGATTATGAACCGAAAAATTGACTTTCGATCTTCAAAATCATCTTAATTTGAGCGTTTTTATTTGAACATTTTTAAAATTGAAGATTTTTCAATAAAAAAATTAAACATGATTCTTTTTATTTAACCAAAAATAACTT
>CAKNXH010062224.1:0-20199 GCA_932178445.1 Andricus quercusramuli
CTCCTGATACTTTCTGAAAAAATTTTATTTTGACAAATTTAAAAAAAATGTTTACAGGCTAATTGTTTAACGGTATCTACAGTTCATACTGACAACATTTTCAAAGAAATTTTTAAAGGATTGTCACATTTATTTCTTGAAAATATTAATTAAATATTTTATTATCTTATCTTTTAATATCTTATTAATTTATTATCTAATCTCAAAAATGCACTTTTTTATATTTTTTCCTAGAATAAGCTAAATGTAATAAATGATAAAAATAATTCTTGAAAAAGTTCATAGAATTTATAATAAATTTACCGGGCTCACAAAAATTTATTGTTCTATCTAACAACTTTTTTGAAATTATGTTTAACTTTTATTATTTTTAGCTTATTTAAAAAAAAAGTTGCAGAAAAGTGCATTTTCGAGAAAAATATTTTTCTTGCCTCTTATAATGAGATGTTTACACAAATTGTTTAAACAATTCATTATCACAAATTATTATTGTTTATAACTATCTTTTGTTAGATAATTGCTAGAAATGTGCAGTTTTTTAAATAAAATTTTTAACTCAGCTTTGGCTTTTTAGTTATGAACAAATGATAAATAAAAAATAGAGAAAATAATTTTTTAAACAATCTAATTTTTTTTTTAATTCATTTTTGTAAATAAAAAAGATATTTAAAATATTTAAGTTTTCTGTATGGATCATATTAAATGTTAACTTTCCTTGATGTAGTAACTGATATCCTTTTTGTTTAAATTATTAATAATATTTATTATTTGTTAACTATAAAATAAAATAAAAACTAAAAAATTTAGAAAACCCCGGAACTTTCTAGCATTACTCTAAGAGAAGATAGTTATAAAAAATAATAAATTGTTTGAAAAATTAAAAAAAAAGTCAAAATTAAAATTATTTATTTATTTTATTTTTTAATTATCATTTAATCATTTTCGATATTTATAGAAATCTTTTGGAAAGTTCTCACGCTTTTTTTTAATTTTCTTTAAAAAGTAATTTTTCAAAATAAAAAGTCATTAGGAATCTGAAGAAAAGTATTTTTATTTTCTTGAAGCCTTTTATAATTCTTAAAAAGCTTCGCAATTTCTTTCGAAATCTTCAAAAACTTGTATTTTTCCTTGGATTTTTGGAAATATTTTTGAATTTCAAATTAGTTTTTTAACCATTTAAAAAACTTTTAAACCTTATAAGCATCTTTTAAAATTATTCGAATTTTTTCCATTTTTTTCTTGAATTTCTGCAAAATTATTAAAATTTCCTTCAAATCTATCAGATTCTATTACCATAATTTCCGAAATCTTCTGTCATATTTAAAAATCTTTCAAAATATTCTCTTAAAATTAATTTTTCAAAATAAAAAATCAGTTTAAATTTTTCCAGGAATTTTATGAACATTTTTTTATCATTGTGAAACCTTCCAAAATCCTTGAGAAGTTTAAAAAATTATTTATTTCAAAATATTAAAAAATGTGTTTTTTCAAGGTTTTTTAAAAATGTTCTCAAATTTCAAATAATTTCAAAATTTTCTTCTATAAAACATTGTAATCTTGGTAATTGAAAAATTTGGCTTTGAAATCGTCCAAACTTTTTTTCGAAATTTTGGGAAATAATTTAAAATGTTTTAAAATCTCTATCAATTTCCTTAAAAAATTTATTTTTTAAAATAAAAAATCAGTTTAAATTTTCCCAGGAAGTTTAAGAAATTTTTTAAATCGTAAAAACTTTCAAAATCCTTGTTAAGCTTCAAAATTTTCATTTCCAAATATTCAGAAATGTGTAAATTCTTTCAAACATTTTAGAAATATTTTCAAATTTTACATAATTTTTAATTTTTTGATAAAACACTGTAATCTTGCTAATTGAACAATTTTGCAACCAAATAGTTTAATTTTTAACCAAATAAATGAATTTTTTCAAGAGAAGATCATTTTTGTACAAAAGAAGGATTTTTCTATAAAAATCAAAAAGTTGATTCGACAACCAAAAAAATTTTAATTTTAAACCAAATAGTTGTAATTTTAATTGAAAAAACATAAAATTTCTGTCAAAAGAGATGAATTTGAAACCAAAAAGACGAATTCCAACCAAGAAAAGATTTTTCTGTCAGAAAAGACACCAAAATTCAAAAACCTACTTATGTTTTAGGTTTCTTTCGTTTTTGAAGATTTTACAAAATTTTAGGAAAAATTTATGTCAGTTTTGAAGCTTGGAAAGGATTCAAAAATATTTTATAAATTTTCGGAAATCTTTCAAAGTTTCAACATATTTTTGAACCCTTAAAAACTTCCAAAATTCTTAAATATCTTTTTAACTGACTCGAATTATTCGTAAAATTTTCCTAAAATCTTCTGGATTGTTTTTTTTTTTTACAATTTTAAAAATCTTTTGTAATGTTTCAGTATCTTTTTAAATATATTCTTGAAATACATTTTTTAAAATAAAAAATAAATTAAAATATTTCCAGGAATCTGAAGAAAAAATTTTTATCATCGCAAAACCTTTCCAAATCATCAAAACTTAAAAAAAGTCAAAATCTTCGAAAATCTACATTCTGTTTTAAGTTTACTAGAATTTTCTCAAGATCACAATTATTAAATTTTTTTTTTTTTGATGATTAGAACTTTTGGTACAATTTTGAAAAAATTTTTGCAAAATAAAAAAAATTTACTTAAAATCTTCAAGATACTTTTTAACAATTTGGAAAATCTTCAAGAATGTTTTTATATATTTTTGAATATTTGTTTAAAATAAATTTTGTCAATTAAAAAATTATCAAACCTTTTCCCAGAAATCTTGAGAAAATTTATGTATTCTTTTCAATTTCATAATCTTTCAAAATTGTTCAAAGCTTCTCATTTTTTTGTTCAAAATCATTAAAAATATACATTTTGTTGCGAACCTGATGAAATCTTTTTAATTTTAAAAATATTTTTCCTTCATTTCAAAACATCTGCATATCTCTTCAACTTACTCGAATTTTAAGCATAATTTTGTAATCATGAAAAATTAATAAAATTTTACTTTAGGATCTTTCAATTTATTTTCGAAAATTGAGAAAATGATTTCAAAAATTTTTTTATTCTCTTAAAATTAACTTTTTCGATTAACGAATCAATTAAAATTTTTCCGGGAATCTTAAGAAAAAAATTTATTATCTACAACCTTTCAATATCCTTAATAAGATTCAAAATTTTATTTCAAAATCTTCAAAAACAACAATCTGCAACAAAATTCTTTTTCAAATAAAAATAAATAAATGTCTATCAGAAGAAGTTTTTGGCAGAAAATTAAGTTGAATTTTCAATTGCAAAAATTAATTTTCAATAGAAACACCAATTTTCAATAGAAGGAAAATTATTTTTCAATGAAATAACTGATTTTCTACCAAAAAAGAATAATACAAAAAAAATACATGAATTCCCGACCAAATATTTTAATCTTTATTAGAGTTTTCAACCAAAAAGGTGAATTTTCAACTAAAAGGTATAAGTTTGAACCAAAAATGGAATAGTTAAATTTTCGATCAAATAGTTAATTTTTAACTTCTCCACCAAAAGTTGAATCGTTAAATTTTCATATAAAAAAATCATTTTTTAACAAAAAGGAAACACGATTTTCAACAATATAGTTAAGTTTTAATCAAAGAGGAGAACCTTGAAACAAATGAATTTTTGAACAAGAAAATTAATTTCATACCCAAAACGACGTATTTTCAATTAAAGATAAATTATAAAAAAAAAAAAATTGTCAATCAAAAATTATAAATTTTTAAACAAATATCGGCCTCGGTGGCCCATGCGATAAATACTAGCCTAGCAAGGGAGTTGTTCATCTCCAGGGAGTCTTGGGACCGGTACCTTAAGAGAAAAAGGTTCTCTAAGTACTTAAGGCTGTTGCTCTTGGTGGTTCGGAACCCACCTTAAACTGTAGGTCCCCCTCCCACCACCCAGTAATTGTGTGGGGGGTGTGTAAAGGAATAGGGAAGAGATACAAGAAAAATGTAAACCCTTAGATGACATATTAGAAGCTTCCATTCCAATAAGCAAAAATCTTGGTATTGTTCTAAATGCACTTCGACCATCAAAAATGACAGCTCTCGCCACAGAAACTCATCAGAACCATCTGTTGGAGAAAACAACGCAGGAGCATCTACAGCTACTTTGGACCCTGCTTTTGAAACTGCGTTTCTCATGGCGTTAGAAAAAGGACAAGAAGTAGAATTTAATAAAATCTCTAATAAGCTTGATGCTTTTGGATCCAAGCAAATGGCCTTTCATCAATCTCTCGATGGATCAATCAAGGGAATAAAAGAGGACATAAAGCCAAAATTCCTCGCGCACAACTGTCCTGGAGGAAACTACATGTACGAATGTCGGTGATATCATCGACCTTCAAGGCTCTGTGTAGTCAGTGGAAAGGGGAAATCAGCTGCTGATGACTCAAGTACTGTCCTTGACTCAAAAGTGCCACATCCTGGAACAAGACTCTCTTAATACGACTCTAGAGATCCAAAGCTTACCGGTCAAGGAATCGGAGGATCTAACAACTACCTTTTGCCAGATAGCAGCGATCTGGAGGATCTGATCAGCGATCTGATTGGAGGTTACACTCGAAAAAGCGTGCATCTCAAATATTTTCAGAGTTCTTCGGCTAACAACGCTCTGCATGCTTCGCTTCCACCTATCGTGGTAGTCAAATGAAACCAGCAATCAGCATGTGTTAGCATAATCAAGAAATGCAAAGAGAGGCGACTCTATAAAATTGTTAGGATGGAGTAATGATCAACCACTTTTTATCAGAGAGTGTCTCACAAAAATAAATCGGTTCATTATTAGCGCCGCCCTCAAACTTAGACGAGAAAAGAAGATGAAGTACTTGTGGAGTGCAGGGGGAAGGGTCTTCTGTCGTCAAGAAGATGGGGCACCAAGAGTTATTTTTGGCTCACATCAATGACCTTGATATTTTCCGTTTGAATGAATTTGACATGATACCAGCAGAAGAGGACATCGAAGCTGGTCCCTCACTTAGTATTCATCATTGTTTTTATGTATGGTTATGAATTTTCTTTAATTTTTGGTCTTCTTCGTTAAGTTGATTTCCAGATAGCTGAGATATGGTTGAAACCTGATCAACTCTCCAGTTTGATTGCCCTTGAAAATTATTAGTTATTTAGTAGGGACAGAGATGAGCGGAGAGGGGGCGGAGTCAGCTTATATTTTCAGTGAAGCCTCGGGTGCTAATTACTGTGATAGTTTGTGAGTAGGTGTTATGCATAAGCCCCTGAATGCCACGTACGGTACCAAACTTGAATCTGAAATCCTTGCTTCTGTACCCAACTATATTAAAATAATTATTACAGAGGGCTTTAACACTAACTTAAATGCTACCAGTAATCACACTAAATAGCTAACATCTATTGTGTAAGCTTCAGGTTCATCCTTCTTTCTATACAATACCAGTCATCATACAGACCGATCAAGTACTCGCATTGACCTTATGATAGTCGAAGATTTAGAAAACCTGCGCCCTGCGCTCCTGCGCCCATCATTCCATGGCATTTCTCTCAATTCACGATCATATTGATATTGATTACAAATAAACTTGCAATCAGCCATTAAATAAGTCTCAAAATCAAACACGAAATCTTTCTAAGGTGGATGAAGTAACCGGTCACGAGCACCTAATGATCTTTGATTGGGAGAAGCTCCTTCGCATGGTGGATATTAATAAAATAAATTAATCTCTTCTGCTCCTATTTAATTTCACACATAACTTTGTTAACACTATCTTCATCAAAACAAGCAACAAGTCATTTCTAATCATTGATAAACCTATAATAATTTTCCTCAACAAATATTTTCGTGAAGGGAAGGAAAGAATAATTTTTTATTTGTTTTTAAAAGTAATTATTATTTTAGTTTTACATAATTTTTCGTTTTAATCAATGGTATGGAAGATTGCGGTTTACATTCTCTACTGTAAAATTTAATAAGATTGGGCGTGATGGGCCTACTGGAGTTTCATCGATTTCATCTATGGTCAATGGGGTAATCGTTCCGCTTCCCATGTTTATTTTTACCCTTGTTTTACGGTTCATTTGAGCTCTATATGTATACATTCCAGCAAGAACGTTACTTCCCTCCAACACTGCGAAGGCGTCATCATCGAATGTTCATAATACAATTTGTTCTTGGGTTGATATGGGCCGGAATATACCCCGTCCTACTAGTATTTTAATTTGCTTATCCGCAGGGTAAGCCGAATGAATTCAAGTTGGTTAAATCCATATACAAGTCCGTCAGAAGCAGCAATGAGCCTGGTATTGGCAGGAGGAGACCTGGATCTGACTTGAAGAGGAGGTTCGACAGGAGGAAGAGACCTGGCAGGAGGTTGTTGTATGTCAGAAGAAGAAGAATTATGTCCGCTAGGAGGAATACCAGGAATAGGTTCGCCATTACGTGAGCATTCAAACTCTGAACTTGAATCTGCAAAAAGAAACAGAGGATTACATATTTATCTTTTAGGGAAAACGATTACAGAGGTATGCGACTTTTAAGGGTAAATATTTTCAATTTATTTGTATATGCGAGAAATTATATTCTTGAAACGTTCACCACAATATTTAGCACAATATTAAATACAACTGAACAAATGTAATAAAAAATCACTTCAGAAAAATTCAGATCGAATAGATACTCTCTAAATCTGAATTAGTAGAAATTTTACTAATTCAATAAGTAGCATTGTATCCGACTGTTAAATTAGTAATTTTATCACTTTCTACTATATGAAATGGTAAGATTTATGTTACTAAATGAATTAGTAAGGGTATTCTACTAATCTGTTTAGTAGTAACAACTTACTAATTCGAAGAGTAGAAATGAATTGCTAAGGAAACATAATTTAACAATTTATTTATTTATTTTATTTATTTGAACATCTTAAGCCCAACAGTCAAAGATCAATTTTAGGACTACCTTTACAAGAATTTTACAGGTTTCTTAGCGTGAATCTTATTATAATTACTATTCCTATTTCTATTCCTATCTTAACTTATTTAGATGTACTAATCACATATTCGCGGTCCTTGCTAGTAAATTCCGAGATACTTATGAAGAACAGATCAATGTTGGGTATTGCCAAACACATTCGATTTACATTATTGCATAATGAGTGGAGTGGTGATCCCTGCATCCAACCAGTGGCAGCTATTGGCAAGTAAAATTACAACTGTGATCTGGTGCTGTGTTTTGGAACCGAGATTGGCAAGATCGATAAGAAGTAAGGACAATCTACAAGTCCTCGGACAATTTTAAATAAAAAAATTATTGCCATAAAGGTTCGCCTATTTTCGAGCGTCCATACGTCAAATCTTTTAATCATCTGATCATAGTCAGAGCCCGGCGGAGGATAGTAGCCATCCTCCCTATACGAGAGAAACTTTAAAAATCGCTTCTGGCATTTTTCGATTGCCACCACATACTTGGAGTGCCGGGGTGACCAAACCACCGATGCGTATTCCAGCTTCGATCTAATCATTGTATTAAAAAGGGTTTTTAGTGTACTCGCAGATTTGAAATTTTTACATATTCGTAACATAAAACCCAGTGTTTTGTTAGCGCTGCTTATGAGTTCTTCGATTTGTAATGTGAACGTAATTTGTGGGTCACATAATATGCCAAGGTCACGAATTACTTGCATCCTCTCCAGAATTATACCCTCCATGCAGTAATCAAATTCGACAATGTCCTTTTTGCGTGAAAAAGTCATAACTTTGCATTTCAAGATGTTTAAATCTAGCGAGTTTTTTCTACACCAATTTAGAAAATTTGCAAGATTATTCTGCAAGACGTTGCAATCATGCAAAGAAGTAATTGGCAAGAATATTTTTCTATCATCAGCATACAGTATGTGGTAGACAAACGGATCCATATCTTCCCCAACATCATTGAAATAAACAGCAAATAATAGTGGCCCGAGAATAGAGCCTTGCGGGAAGCCCGACGTAGAAAAAAATGGTTCCGATGCATAACCACACAGTAAAAACTAGGCATCCATTTTTATCTGGGATCCTTTTTTGGGCGTTCTAATATGATCCCAAAAATAGTCTTATTGTAGTACCAGTTTCTGTCTTGTTTAGTTTGCTAACTTCAGATTGATAAATGATCCGAGATAGCGAACTAAATTCATTCAGAGGGTGCATTGTTTCAATTGTTCCGAACTTCACTCTTACAAAAAACAAAAAATAGATGAAATTAAACATTCGTAAGAATCAGTCATGGAGAATAGACATAAGGAGACCAAAGTCCTGTACATTGACTTCACCAAAAACGAGCATTTTTCTGTCGGATGTACAATAACGGATCAAAATGCTAGATCTTCTCGAGCGCGGCGCTAGTGTGGTACGCGTAAAGATGGCCGCCGTCATGGTCCGTGTAAATATAACCTCAAGGCTCAAGCATAAATACAAAATTCCTAAATCATTTAAACAATTTGTTGAGTCATGTATTCAAAAGGAAACCTTCGGTGCATTTGAAACTGATGAAAAATTCAATATTTATTAAATACAATAATCCTGACTTTCACGTTGAAATAAAAATCTTAATTATTCTCTATTTAAACGTTTATAACGCAAAGGTTATATTAATTCGTTAGCGCAATAATTCAAAAGTACCTGTCTCGTCCATTGCAGGATCTCTAGAGTTACACACACACACACACACACTTCAAAAAAAGATTTTTCGCGGTGGATACAATTATTGAAATTATTCAGCTCTTGTTTTATGTCAATGACAATTTACCTCTGTAAATCACATATTAAAATCGTGAATAATTCAGAATCTGTCAATGTCAACAAAACAAAAACAGCCGCCACTCAATACGCGTGCGACACTAGCGCCTGGCACGGGAGCGGGAAGTATTGTAAACATTATCATACAACAAAAATTTGCTCATTTTCGGTTACACTACTTTGGTCTCCTGATGTCTATTCTCCATGGAATCAGTGTTGAACCTTCACACTCAGACGTAGCGAACTTCAGCCCTATGGGTTACGTTGGTTTCTAAACTTGACAGATTATAATTTGTTTTATCAGATTTAGTTATTGACAGATGATCCTCATTTCGAGCCTATTTCAATCCACAAATCGATCTTATTTTATTAGATTGGCGGATCAAACTGAAGTGGGATTGTTTTGTTGCTTGAACTGTTTTAATACCGAATTAAGTTCTAAATCGAATCCTAGTTTTTACAGTGCACCATACTGTACAACATTTCTTCTGTTATTGATATACGTTTGTAAAAGTGATAATATTTTATCTGGAAGCCCAATCCTTCGCAATTTCATCATTAAAATACCATGATCTATGGAGTCAAAGGCCTTACTAAGATCCGTATATATTACATCCACCTGTCGAAATTGGTACAACATAGAGGCTATAAGTTGAAAAAAAGTCACCAAGTTAGTTACAGTTGATCTCTTAGGAACAAATCCATGTTGCGCAGACGAAACAATTGGTTTGAAATAACTCCATATTATGTCATAAATACAAATCTCAAACGCCTTAGAGAACCCGTTGAGTATAGAAATTGGCCTATAATTTACTATATCAGATTTATTGCCTTTTTTAAACGCTGCATAAATTCTAGTAGACTTCCAAATCGTGGGAAATTCGCCCTTCAATAGAGCAAGATTAAATATTGTAGTTAGTGGGGATACAAAGCACAGTCCTTCACAATAAAGCACGGAATTTGATCAGGACCAGCATTTTTTTTCGAAGAGAGAGACTTTAGTGCTTTAAGTACGTCCGTATTATTCACCTGCAGTGCATCTCCTATTAGTTTCACATGTTGAGACTCAAAAGAAGACCTGGGTAAGAATGTTAAGAAATCATCAACAGGTTTTTTATAAACATTATTAAAAAATACTGCGAATGCATTCACTATGTCATTCTGTTTATCAAACTCTAATCCTTCATAATTCATTATACCCGGTATTCTATTTATATAAGAAAGACTATGGACATATGTCCAAAAATACGATGGGTTTGACGATAGATCTCTTTCAACTCTTTCCACATATTCTTTATGAGTCCATGTAATCAGCGCACTAAGATTATTTCGCAGAACCTGATATTGTTGAAGAATATTAGGCGACTTATATTTGTTATATTTAGCGTGAAGATCATGTTTACTAGCTAGGACATTAATAATATCTCTGGTGTACCATCGCGGATATTTTAGTGCAGTAGATGTTTTGCAGTGCGGTATATGTTTTTCAAAAAGTGTATAGAGGATACTGTTTAATTTTTTCGTAGTGATAGTTTGAATAAAATTGCGTTTCGAAACTTTCAAATCAACCGCTGCAATATAAATCAGAAGCGAGGGATGATATTTATCTTCTTCAATTATAGGATATATACATTTACTCAATTTCATAACAATATTTGACATAACTAAGTTCAAGTATCTGAAGTTACAATTCAAAACATCGTTATATTGGGTTAAATCATAGAAATCCATAAGCTGTTTAAGTATCGCTGCCCTATTATCGCTTTCATGTAACGTGAAGTGGTTTATAAATTTGGGACAATTAAAGTCGCCAAGAATTATTATCTTTTGTCCCCAGAGACAGCGCAGTTGTATAATTACTTCTATTAGTGATTCAAGTATGACATTTGTTACGTGCGGGGGAATATATATGACCTGCATGTAAATTGTTGTGTTATAAACTTCAAGTTTGACAAAAACCAATTCAATATCAGTTAGCGATACCATATTTTGGTGTACACTTATTTCTGTACTAGGATATTTACAATTAATTGCTATCAAAACCCCCCCACCAATTTTGTTTGGTCGACTTTTCGATAAACGTCAAAGTTGTTTAGGTCAATGAATTCACTTGATAGAGTGTGTGGTTTCAGCCATGTCTCAGTAAAAGCAATAATATCATATTCAAAAATGTCCTGAGATTGAACCAGCTTACTAAGTTTGCTATTTATACCCCTTACATTCTGATAATACATAGACAGGGACGTACTTGGAAATTTCTTTATTGATATACTTAGTGATTTATTTGCGTCACGCGATAACAAACCTTCGGGCGACCCTGGCGAGAAATTGACATTTTGTGAAGAGACTGCAGCTTCGATTGGTCGTTTCATATTTTCAGGAACTAAGTTTGAGCAGACGGCGGGTGTGATATTATCTTCGGTATTCCTTGTCGATAAACAATTCGCAGATCTTTCTCTCCCTTCGCTAACCGATCGTTGAGCATCTTCTTCACTGCTTTGTACTCTAATTGTTGCATAGGTGTCTTGTCCAGAGAAACTCGCATCCCATGGAGAAGATGCAGTTTGGTTTGATCTGCTCGTGTAGCTAAAAACTGTCGGAATGTTTTCATTGCCATCGTGTCCGATGGGAACACGCATTTGATGGGACGTGGAGACGGAGCAGCCTGAGAAATTTTCCCAATGCGAATGAGTTTCAGCTCATCCACTTTTATAGCCGAATTAAGTGTCTTAAAAATTTGGATATTTTAACTGAGTTATACTCCTTACCCGAAAGCTTATTTTCATTGGGGACTTCCTCTGCCTCAAAAATAATTAAGTTTTTGGTTCTAGAAAGACGATCTCCAATTTCTCGCATGCACTGGGAGGCTGCCATATTAGAGTCATTTTTTATCTTAGTTTCCAACGTTGTAACATTTTCTTTAATTTCCAATATGCCCTTTTCCGCATTATCAACACGAGTGGTGGTAGCAGCCAATTTCTCATCAAAAACGTTAATTTTTTCTGTTAAGGCATCAACAGATACTTTGACTGTATTAAAATCAGTCTGCATTATGTCTCTTAAATTTGTGAACATACGATCTAGACCATCCTTAGAGATTGAGTTGGAGGTGCTCGGATTGGGCGAGATTGGTCTCGTACTAGTCTGACAGCACTTTCCATAGCTTCCGCCTGTGTGGGGTTTCGCCAGTTTGGCACATCCAGGATGGTAAAACAATCCACATTTTTGGCAGGCTACATAATCCGTTGCAATTACGTTTGCACAATATTTGCATTTGCGCTCTTCAGATCCTGGTGGCATTTTGCTCTGAATATTATTGTTATATAATTTTGGAATTTAAGTGTTGTTATGATTCGTGTGTATAAATACGCAAGACAGCCAGCTGAATACACGCTATTTCACTCAAAATATCAATAATCTCAGAAGTAAGCCAAAAGGCACCTGTTTCAAAGTCAAGGCCACGCAAATTCCATATGCCTCGTGTTAATAGATAGAAAGAGAACGAGTCAAACCAACACTTTTTATTTGAGATTTAGATGGCTTCAACGCATTTTGAGTACCTCAGCACTTCACAATCCATGCACAGTAGAGAGAATCGAGCACTGAGCACTGTAATCCAGTTCATAGAAGAATATGCACAGAAATTATCACCTCAGTAGTCAACATACAAACTGGCCATACACGATTTTGACATTTAGGGTAAAGAAAATTATTTTTTCCAAGTCAAAATTATTCCTATCTAGTAACACACACTAAGTTCATACACCAAAACACTTTTTGACGTTTCCAAACATTACGATAACTGCCAAATTAAGCTGAAAATCGGCACGCAAAGCCGGTTAATTTAAAATACATTCTTCTGTTTTTTTGAGTTTGAATTAAAAAAGGTTAATGTTTTGTCAATACACCATCTATTTCTCCAATGCAGCCAAAATGTGAACTCGTGAAATTGGTTAGAATAACTATAGCTATTGTTCGTTCCCAAAATGTTCCGGAGTTTGTGAAAAGTGGATTCTGATGGCAAAGAGTGGGTTAGAACTGCAATTTATTTCAGGGTGAATCGTTTATCTTAGCTTCTTTAAAATGGGTAAGATTTTGTTTAATATGAGTAATTAGGTGAATAGTTTAAAGGGAACTGGGAAAGTGTCGTTGAAGAACGTTAGGTTAACTAAAATTTATTTTCAGAAAAATTCAAGACCTTCGAGGAGTACAGTGTGCAAGAATTGGCTAAAATACTTGAAAACCACTTAGATTTAGACACTGTAACGAAACTGGAAGGTATAAAAAGCAAATATTCTCTTATTCATAATATTTTTTTCTAAAATTTGCCAGTAAGTCAAGATGCTAACCTTCAAGAGTGCACTGGAGTTATCCAAATGTCCGAATGTAAATTATTATTACATATTCCATTTAGCTTTGTACAATAAGTTTCTCCTTAGTCAAAACAGCTTTTGAGTTTTTAATAATAAAGAGAAAATTAATAAAGTATGCCTCTAGCCTCGGAGAACTCGGTCGGGAAATTCTAACTTTCTATAAGTGCTGCCTTAAAAATGTTGCTTCAAACAGGGTAAAAGTTGAATAATAGTCTTATTTCAAACAATTCTGTTATTCGTAAGAACAAGTCAATGTAAAATTATTTGTTTTAATAAAGTTTCTAGTGTCTATCGAAAATTGATAATTATGTACTTTTGGTAAATAGTAATTTCCATTCAACATGATTTTTTAAACATAATATTGATAGCAGACTATTTTACATGAAAGTCAACGTACCATATCGTAATCAACTAACAGTTTGAGAAAGGCTCTATTTTTTATCTCTAACTTGCAGAAAACTCACTCAACATACATTAAAAGATACGCAGACGTTCAAATTTTTTTAAAAATCAATTTACAACCTCTGAGTCGGACTTTTGGGTTAAAAATTTTCATTTAATTGTTGTTACGGATAGAGAGGTTGTTTTAAAGATTTTAAAGTATTTTTTTATGTTTTAAACTTACGCTTTTGAGGCATCCCTTATAATCATCAGATCTAGTTTTACTAAGGCACACAAATTATTATTCAACCTAAATTTAAAACAGAATCTAACACTCTTTTGTCTTCAAAAAATTCTTTTTTGAACCACCTTACTGTTAAACTGCGGATACGTTAAAATAAAAGTATCTACATAATTTAAAGCGTGCAAATTTTAATTTAGTGTATTTAATTTTTGAAATGAAAATGTATCTGTTATAATTTTGTTTGAAAATTGATCGTTTTTAGTTCAAAATTCAAATATTCATCTTCTTCATTGATAATTCAACAGCTTGTTTGCAATTTTTTCTCTCCCTTGACTGAAAAATCTTTTCAAGTTGAAAATTCAGGTCATGTTGAAAAGTAGTTTTTTTGTCGAATTCAACTATTTCTGATTAAAAATTAATTTTTTTTATGTCAACTAGGGTAAGAGCACCAGTTATTGGCACCTTAAGAGGAAATTTAGACTTTAGGAAATAAATAAACACATAAAATATTGAATTCTGAAATAGTGATAATTATACCGGCACTCAAAATTTTATACAGAATACACTGGAATGTTGAATTATTATTCAAAGTTGAAAAAAACTTGAAAAATTATTAAAAATAAGCATGTAGTCCCAAAATGTTAGTGCTTGGCACTGCTAACCCCAGTTATTGGCACCCCTCGTCACCAGTGATTGGCACTACACTCACATAACCTCCTCAAACTTCTGTAATTGCATTAAAACATTGATAAAAACAAATTGTGCATCTGAAAATATGAAATAAATTTTCTATTAATAATTATAAATTTAGTATTTTATCAATTTTGTTTTTGGACAAGCCAACTTCTTTGACAGCAGCTATAAAGCCTAGCCATTTCACATATCTATTCTTCGGCTTATGTTTTTCTTTCCTCAGAGATACTCTCTGACGGGCAAACATATGGCAATAAATAAAATAAAAACCATAAATGTTACTAATTTTCTCATTTTCTACTTCAAACTAGAAAAATTAAGAAACAAATTCAAACATGGATACATAAATATAGTTAAAACAAGTCACCCACCGATTAAATAAAAACTTTGGCTTTTTATAATAACATGAATTCCTGCGTAACATTTAAAACATTGTACGACAATATTATTAAGCACAATATGTATAAAGATAATAAAATTCTATTCATAATTTAAATAAAACCAATATTTACCTATACCTCGAGGTCTGAAAAGAATAATAAATTAAATGAACAGAACTTTGGAGGTTACGATTACCGGTATCCCGGTATTAAAATGACAGCTTCATTTATTATAATTGTTAGCTACTTTTTCGTCTACCTAGTAAAGACTTTTGTTGTTCCGGCACTTTTAACACTTCATTTTATCAGAAATACGTGAAATGGCTCATGTCAACACAAGGTCTTGAGATTACATAACCTCACTTTTTTCCGGCGAGGCAGGGGTGCCAATGAATGAAATCATTCCCGAATTGCATGGTCTGGTCATTGGCACTGGAGTGCCAACGACTAGAGACCATACTTTTAATATTAATTTCCATTGGCACCCCCCCCTAAAATTAATAAATAAATTATTGCCGAGGTTCATTCCTTATTTTGATTATATTGCAAGTATTTCTTTTCAATATTCACAAAAATTGGAACAGATTTACTTGTTCACAACGTTGTTTGAACAAAATTAAAAAATGTTGTCAGCTAAACATTTTCTTTAGAAAACCGGATAAATTCTTGGCACCCTAAGAACTGAAGTGAATTCATTATTTTATAACTAAATTTGACATTATTTTGTATGAATTATATATGTCGGTACACGCAGAAATAATGGTAGAATTAAAATAATACCATCAAAATACGATAAATGTTTGCATTTTCTTAAAATTTAACAAAAATGAGAGAGGGTGCCAATAACTGGCGCAGTGCCAACCACTAGTGCTCTTACCCTACTACATTTTTCGTTCAGAATTCATCTTTTTTGGAATACAAATTTAATTAATGAGTTGAAAGCTGAACTCTTTTGTTTAAAATTAATTTTTTGTGCAAGATTCATCATTTCAATTAAAAATTTATCTCTTCGGTTAAAAAGTGAGCTATTTTGTTGAAAATTCGTTTTTACTTTAACAGCAAATTAATTCTTATTGAAACTGAAAATGTAATTATTCCAGTCGAATATTCCAACATTTCATTTAAAAATCCATCTCTTTGGTTTAACATAATACAAAATTTAAAATGAAATCATTCAATTTCAGGTGGGGAAATTATATTTTTTAGTTGAAAATTTAACTATTTCAGTCAGTGGTTCACCATTTTGGATGAAAATTCAACACTTTGGCTAAAAATTTGCTTTTTTTTGGAAAATTAATTTTTTTAACTGAAAATTCAAGTATTTGGTTGATTGTTTATCTTTTCCAGTTGAGATTTCTTCTATTTTCTTCAAAATACCTATTTTTTGTATAAAATCATTCTTCATGTTTCTAAATTAATCTTTTTGTTTGAAACTTTATCTTTTTGGTGGAAAATGTAAGTATTCCAGTTAGGTATTCATAATTTTTGTTGGAATGTCATCTTTTTGATTGAAGATAAAAACAACTTGGTTAAAAGTTACGCTTTTGTTAAAAATTCATTTATTTCAGTAAAAGATTCATCATTTTAGTTCAAACAGTTTTTTTCTTCGGAAAATTAATTTGTTATGTTCAAATTTAACTATTCCATTTTTGGTCGAAAGCTGATCTTTTTTAGTTCAAAATCCAACTGTTAACTATTAAATAAAAATTTGTTTGAATTATTATTCAAATTCATAGACAAATTTAAGAAATGATTGATTATGTTTTTAGTATTATTTGGTTATTTAAGTATTTAATGGTAAAATGTATTTAATGGTAAATATTTGAGAATATCTTGTAATATAATTTGTTGAAGATTCCTAAATTAAAAATATTTATTAAATCCCCAGAAACTGAAATAAAAATTTATAATAAACTCGCGAAACTGTGGACTTATTCCGAGTCGATTAAAAAAAAGAGAAATATTTGAATGGCTCCGTAATATAAAAAATTATTAAAAAAAAAAAAACTTGACATATCTGGATAGAACTTGAAATTGTCAGGGAATGTTTTTTCAGGTATGATTTCTTCATTTAGCTATACTGTCATAATAATTAACCATGATATACTAATGAAAAGTATGTAATAAAAATTGTGTATTCTAGGATGCTAGTAACGTGTCTAAGGAAGTAGAGGGTATCCGGAATCAATCAAAGACAAGTGTACAACTGTAAAGCCCTACATTGTATGGTGCAAACTTACAAAGCTCTCCACCAAGCATTATATTATATTTTAATAGTTTTATCTAGCTAAAGGAAAAACAGTTACGACTTCGCAGTTGTTTTTGGCTTGTAAAACCTTTTAAGATTATTATTCTAGTTTTCTTATGACAATAACATGTTTTCAATTTGGATTGAACTAACCTGTTTTTTAATCGGACCTAATTCGACTTTAATAATAGAATAATATATTTGAATAAACTTCTCTTCGTTGAAAAAACAGTAACCAGCAATACATTTACCAATTCATTTAGTAGTAGCATTACCAATTCCTTTAGTTGATATAGTTACTAATTCATTTAGTCAGTTATTCTTACACATTGAATCAGTAGATTCTTACTGAAGAATTTAGTTAACAGTATATCTAAATAACTTCTGGTGTTTCATAAGATTATATATATAATCTTGATCGTTATCCGATTGCTGATATGCGTTAAGCTTGTCTTTCAGAGATAATCATATTTATATTTCATAATACCGTCCAACGAAAGGTATTTAGTTACCTCAATCGCGGCTAGCTTAGGGAAAAAAGTAATTTTTCAAAATGTTGTAGACATCTTTTGAAGGTGTTGGTTTGGTTTCAAAGACAAAACTAAAATGTTGTTGGAGTCAGTTGGACGCTAAATACGTCTTATAATAGCGTCGCTATTATTTTGAGAAATACACAATTCCATTTTGCAGCAAAACTATACGAGATACGGAAAAAATGTTGAGGAGAAAAATTGTTCATTTTAAAAAGGTCTACAAATTTTCTTCAGACCATTTGGTTTTGTTTCAATTTTGGAGAATAACATTAAAAATGAAGATTTTAATTTTTTGAATGACGACGCAAGCTATGATAAAATGTTCAATGCTAAATTTGTTGACTAAATAACATCTACAAATTTGCTTGAAATCATTTTTTGATAAGGCACGTAATAACAGTTTATTGCAAATGTGAAATGTTTGAAATTTTTGGCTATTTCACAAAAGTAATGGGAAGTTGCTTTCTAGTTATTAAGTCTCCAAATCGATATTAAATATGTTTAATTGGAAAATATTATGAGGTTTCAAAAAAGTGGAGGAACATTTTCTTTTGCTCACAGTGCACGTTATCGAAACATTGGAGGGTGATAAATAATAGGAATTGAGGTGGAATGCAGCGTTCTACCACTGTATAAGTGATTCCCATTTCTTGCAATAAGAATAATAAGAAAAAAAAATTTTAGCCTGAATATACTCTCATGTTCCTTTACACGTTGGCTCATCGCTCTCCCGGTTTCTCCAATAAAGACTTTGCCACAAGATACCGTGAATGTAGGGTAGGCTAGTGGTCATTTTTCTCTCTTTCTTTAGTAGGTTGTGTTGACTTGTTTTCTTGCGTGTATTTTCTTATTGCTTTATTAATTTGTTTGTTTGTGTAATCGTGTTGTATAAGGAGTTGTTTAATTTGTTTGATATAAAATCTGTATTTATGGTGTTTTAATGGTGATCTCATTAATTAATATGCTTCTTACATTTTCGAACATCATTTTCAATTGAGTTAGAAGCGTAGCAGGTTGTGGTTTACATGTTCTACTCTAAAATAAAATGGGATTTGTCGATTGGGGCCTACTGGGATTTCCATAATTTCATCTTGGGTTAATGCGATAATCGTGCCACTTTTTATGTTTATTTTTGCCCGTACTTGATTTTCAGTGCGAGGACTATACGTATATATTCCAGCAAGAGTATTAACACTATTCAATATAGCGAAGACGTCACCACCCAATGTTGATAAAACAATATGTTCTTGAGTTGGCACCGGTGCAAAGCGACGCCGTTCTTTTGTACGTGTCTTAATTGATTTATCCGCAGGAAAAGTGTATCTTCGAAGTTCGAATTTCCTGAGCGGATTCCTTCTGGGAGTGAGCCGAATAAATTCAAGTTGGTCAAATCCATATATACGTCCATCAGAAGCAACAATGAGCCTGGTTGGTGGAGATATGCACCTGGTATTGGCAGGAGGAGACCTGGACCTGGCACGAAGAGGAGGCTCCTCAGGAGGAAGAGCCCCGGCAGGAGAATAAGGTCTGCCTAGAGAATGAGACCTGACAGGAGAATGCTGTATGTCAGGAAAAGAAGAATATTGTCCGAGACGAGGAATACCAGGAATAGGTTCGCCATTAGGTAAGCACTCAAACTGTGAACTTAAATCTGTAAAGAGAAACAAAGGACTTTCATTACTAAATTTCAGCACAATATTAAATACAACTGCAAAAAATTTGATCAAAAATCAAGAAAATGGACGGGAATTCGTTTTCTCTTATGGGACACGATTTGAAACTTAAAATTTAACTAATTATTAGAAAATTCATACATCTAAAAAAATGCTTTAGATCAAACATGCCCAACTCGGGGAAATTCCCTCCGGGCACACATGTTCCGCGTCCGCTTCTCTTTCTCCTAGAGAGCGGGAGTGGTGGTAAACGCTTGAGAGAATCCCTCCTCTATGACGGACGCGTCTACCACGCGCATGCGTCTACCACGCGCATGCGTCTAACACGCGCATGCGTCTACGACGCGCATGCGTCTACCGCGCGCATGCGTCTACCACCTCTCCCGCTTTCTAGGAAAAAGAGAGGTGGGCGCGGAACATGTGTTCCCGGAGGGAATTTCCCCGAGTTGGGCATGTCTGCTTTAGATTGAAAAGTAGGAATAAATATTTTTTTCGAAAATCGTCTTTTTAGCAAAAAATTAATTGTCTCGTTTAAAAATTCCTCTTTCTAGGTTGAAAGTTCAACTGCTTTGTAGAAAGCTTCCCTTTTCGGCTTAGAAGTTTTATATTTTGGATAGAATTTTTTATTTCTTAAAAAATTGTTCTTCGTTGAAAATTTATGCAGGTTTTTTAGCAAAAAATTTATTTTTTTTATTTAAAATTCATCCTTCTAGGTTGAAAATTTAATTTTTGTTTTGTTTGAAAATTCAACAGTTTTGTAGAAAGCTGGTACTTTTGGTTTGAACGTTTAATATTTTGAAGAGGAAATTTTTCTCTGTTTCGATTGAGAAATATTTTTTGGTTGAAAATTTATGTAGTATGTTGAAAATTCAT
>CAKNXH010062224.1:20209-43469 GCA_932178445.1 Andricus quercusramuli
ATATTTACCGATAGAATTCAGAATGACCAACAAGTTAAATGCCAGAGTGTAAACGATCCCCATTTTTTGCAGTGAGGGGAAAACCCGATTAATACGTGAGGAAAGAATTTAGTTAACAGCGTATCTAAAGAATATTCTGGCGTTTAATTTGTATATGGTATCTCAATCGTAATCTCATTAATTGCAGGCGTAAAGCTTGTCCTTCTAATTAAAAAAAAAGTTTTGTTCGAAGGAATATCAAAGGCTTCTGTTTTGAAAAAAAAATGTATTTTGACCTACTTTGCATTGCGTAACATAGTATTATTGCGAACAATTTGTCAACTTTTGCGAAAAAATTCAGCATTGTTTTTATCCGGTGCGAAATTAAAAATTAAAGCACCATTTGAAAAACAATAAAGTTTATGGATCTTCGTTAAAGCACTTGAATCTACATTCCGAAAGTAACTAAAAAAAAAAAGTATTTATACTGTTTTTGAAAAATGTAACATGTTACAAATTCGTTACTTATTCACCAAAGTAATCTTTTTACTATCGTTCTCTAGACAAGTAACTAGTTATTTCTCATCACTGATAAACCCATAATAATTTTCATCAAAAAATTTTTTTGTGAGGGAAAGAAACTTTTTTATTTCTTCCCGAAAAAGACTGGCTGGAGCGATGACAAAAAATTGAAGCTAATTTTTTATTTATAATAATGAATCTCGAATTCATCTTCCACAATTTTGTTGCTCAGGAAGTTTCCATGGAATCTTACAGGTGGATAAATGATATAAATTTATCATTAATTAGCGGTACATAATTTAGCAGTCGTAATAAAATAATATTTTAGTTGATTCAATAAAATAATCATAGAAAGAACGTAAAACCTAAAAATGTGATCAAATATTGAAACTTAAATTTTCCTAAGAATCTTAAAAAATTCCTTCCATTCTCTTGAAACCTTTCATAATTCTACATTTTGTCAAAAAAATTTAATGTCTTCTCAAGACATAAATTATTCTTTGATATTTTCAAAACTTCTGAAACTCCTAAATATCTATTTAAATAATTCAAAGTTTTCTTAAACTTCTGTAAATCATCCAAAATTTGAAAGAAATATTTCAAATTCTTTATAGAAGAGGGGGAAGGAGTGCAAATGAGAGAGAAAAAAATAGGAGGGATAACGTGTAAGCTTGTGAAAGTGTACAATAAGGATGGGATGGAAAGAATCAAAGAAATGGTGGGACGCCTGCTGGGCGAAAGAGAGGAGGGTGTGGTGATCCTGGGTGGGGACTTTAATGCGAGGATGGGGAGCGAAGGGGGACTTTACAGGGAAGGGGAGAGCTTCGAAAGGAAATCGAAGGATAAGATAATAAATACGGAGGGGGAGATTCTAAGGGACTGGATGGATGATAGAGGCTGGGGGGTGGCGAATGGTATGGCAACTGGGGACGAAGAGGGAGAATACACATATGCAAGTAAGGTGGGGGTATCGGTGATAGACCATGTGGTTATGAATATGCAAGGATGGGAGGAGACGGAAAAAATCGCAGTAGAGGGGAGGGTGGAATCAGACCATCAGCCATTAATTCTGTGGATAAGAGGTGAGGGTGGCGGAATACAAGGCGGGGAAGAAGTCTCAATAGGGGAGAGGGTGACCTGGACGAGGGAGGCGATAGAGAAGTATCCGGAGCAGCTAGGAAAGGTACGCTTTGGAGGGGAGTCGGTGGAAGAGATATGGGCGGATCTGAAAGAGGAGGTGAAAGGGTGTGTGCAAAAGAAGGTATTTAGAAAGAAGAAGAAAGGAACCGTGAAACCGTGCTGGGATAGGGAATGCAAAAAGATGAAAATGAAGGTGAAGTACAAGAAGTGGAAAGAGGGTAATGCGAGAAGGGAGGAGTACGTGGAAATGAGGAAGGGGTTTATATTGATGTGTAAGAAGAAAGAACAGGAAAAGGAGAAAGATCTGGAAGAGGAGTTAGCAAATGTTAAGACAGAGGGGGACGTCTGGAAAATAATAAACAGGTTTAGGAAGCGTAGGGTGGGGTCAGTGAGAAGATAGGGAGTGAGGAGTGGAAGGAATTTTTAAAAGAATCATTCTAGGACCCAGATTCAAGGAAGAGGGAGGGGGGAAGTAGAAGAAAGGGAGAGGCAGAGATGGAGGGGTTGAATGACGAGGAGATAGAGAAGCAGATAAGGAAGTTGAAAAAGTCAAAAGCAGCAGGGCTGGATGGGATAAAGAACGAAGCATGGCTGTTTTGTACACAAAAGGTTAGGGAGAGGCTGAAGGAGGTAGTGAAGAAAGTATGGAGGGGCGAAGGATTCCCAGGAGGGTGGAGAGAAGGGTTAAGAGTGCCACTGTATAAGAAAGGGGATAGAGATAGGCAGGAAGATTATAGATGGATTACGCTAATGAATACAGCGTATAAAGTATACAGCGGAAGATAAAGAGACTGCGGAAGGATGTCGAGGGGAAAAGAATATTGCCCGAGACGCAGGCGGGATTTAGGGCGAGTAGGATTACTATCGACAATATCTACGTTCTGCAGCACGTGGTGGATAGAGAATTAGCGAATTAGGGGACGAAAGTGTACGCGTTTTTTGTGGATCTCAAAGGCGCGTTTCCGTCGGTGGATAGGGGGAAGTTGTGGGAGGCGATGGAGGATAGGGGAGTAGAGAGGCCTAATTGAGAGGGTAAGGGAGATATATAAAGAGACCAACGACAAGGTAAGAGGAGGGGAGAGGATTTCGGAGGGATTCTGGATCGATAGGGGGTTAAGGCAAGGGTGTCTACTTAGCCCAACGCTTTTTGCGATTTTCATTGCGGATATGAAAAGTAAGCTGGAGGCCGGAGTGGTTGGAGGAGTCAAGATAGGAGGGGTTAGAATTTGGTCACTAGCATATGCAGATGACATAGTGTTGCTGGCAAATAGCGAAGAGGACTTAAAGCAGATGATGAAGAGATTGAGAAGATACCTGGATAAGAAGGGCTTTGAGCAGAATGCGGAAAAGTCCAAGCTTATGGTGTTCAGAAAAGGAGGGGGAAGGGATAAGGGAGGAGAGTGGAAGTGGAAGGGCAAGGAGGTGCAGGAGGTGAAAGAATTTGTGCACTTGGCCTTCGTGTTTTGGAGGAATGGGGGAGTGGATGGTCACATAAAAGAGAGAGTGAGGAGGGCAAATGTGGTGATGAGGCTGGTGTGGGGGTTGGAAAAGGAGATATTCGCAGATGATTTTGGACGGAGAATGAAATTGTTTGATTCGCTAGTGATGAGTGTGCTATTGTATGCAGTAGAGGTGTGGGGATGGAAGGAAAGTGAAGAGGTAAATAGAACGCAGGAGAGGTATGTGAAGTGGACCCTGGGGTTGGCAAGGAACACGCCTAAGTATATTGTCAGGAGGGAGACGGGGAGAACGAGTGTAGGGATTCTAGCAAGGAGCAGAGCGTGTACATATGAGGAGAAATTCTTGGAAGAGGGGGGAAGTTGGCTGGTTAGGGAGTGTTGGTGGGAGAAGGAGAACAGGAGAGGGGGTGGGGAGATGGAGGCGGAGAGGGAAAAGTATTTGAGAATGAATGGACTGCAGGTGGATGAAGTGAGAAGGATGCACGAGGAAGGAAGGAAGGTTTATGACGTGGTTAAGCAAAACGGCATGGAGAGAGAGAAGGCAGAAGGGGAAGAGAGAATAAGAGAGTCAAGATTTAACATGAACTATGTGTGGATTATGCCAAGGGCAAGAGCGCAATATTTATGTGAGAAAGGAGAGAAAGGAAGTCAGGAGCTTATAGCGAGGTTGAGGTGTGGGTGCATGGAGGGTTTCAATAGGTTCTGGCTCTCTCAGGAGAAGAGGATGTGTGAACTGTGTGGAAAGGGGGATGCAAGAGTGGAGCACTGGTTGGAGGAGTGCATTGAGGTGGACAGAAGTGAGATAAGCATGGAGGTATTGTTGCATGAAAAGGGTGAAAAAAGGGCAGTAGCATGGGTGAAGGGAGTGTTGGGTAAGATGGAGATGAAGAGAAGGAAGAAGAAAGAGGAATGGAGAAGGCAAGATTGTAAATAGGAGAGAAAGTAGATATAAGTAAGATGTAAATATTGTAAATAGTAGATAAGTAGTAGGTATTGAAGCGAAAACAGAGGTTGGTAAGCGAGGCAATGCGAAAAAGTAGGGACATGCGAGCGAGGCGAAGCGAGGAAGGCAAGGCGATAAGAGCGAGCGGCTTAGAGATAAGGAATGGATGGACGTTAGTTCAAGGGTTAGCTTCAACAAAAATCTGTAAAAATGGAAGTGTAAGCAAGTCAATTTTTTAAGGCCAGCAGGCTGAAAAATAAAAGTTTATCTACCATATTTGTAGAACTAAATATTAATCTTTCATGATAAGACCTTAATCATTTTAAATTTTCCCAGAAATCTTGTTTTCGGTACCGCTAATATTTTTTTAGCGCTTTCAACACATTTAATTCTCAGAAAGATTTTTTGAACTATTAAAGTGAGAAATCATTTCAATATAACTGTTTTTGATTATTTCAAAGGATCTATACGATTTCTAACGATTCGAAGGGATCTCAACGAATTTCTAGAAAACACTTGGGGATTAATGAATTGTTCTTTCGAAGCATTTCTACGGATTTCAACGACCTCAAAGGATGTTAAAGAATTTTTAATGATATTAAGGAATTTCAAAGAACTTCCAAAGTTTGCAAGAGATTTTTTAGGATGTGCGAGTATTTGAATTATTCTAGGGTGTTTTATCGATTTTGAGGGATTTCTAAAACTTCAACCGATTTCAAAGACTTCAATTAATTTAAAAATATTTCCGAAGTTATCAAGGGATCTTGAGAGATTTCTTAAGATCCAAAGAAACCTTAAGAGGTTTTGGTATAATTGACTTCATTGCTGATAATCCTATGATAGTTTTCTATATAATAATTTTCTATAATGAATTTCATACCATAGCGAACAAATTATAAAAACCTCATTATGACAAAATCATTATAGAATAATACTACTTTTCCTATTTTTTTCGTGAAGGTCCAATATCTACAGAAGAGCAGTTATCTTGAGACCCTTGCTATAGCAGTCATGATTTTTTTTTATTCTGCAGAAATATGTTAACTTATTAGACAAATGGAACCTGCGAAGGACAGAAGACAAAGCAGGGGCCAACATTATTTATAATCTAGTCATGCAATGTGATCAATGATCAACGATCAACAATATGGATTCATTAATACTAATGTTTCAACTAATGGACCGGTTTGACAAAAAGCGCTCAAGAAAATAGGTGATCATCTGTGGTATTTGAACGAAGAAATGGCAAATTTAGGATTGTTCAACGACAATGTTCCTGAAGAAGTCAAAAGAAAAATGTGTGTAAGTATGATTCAAAATCCGAAGAGTACAATTATTAAAGAAAAGTGATATGTAATGGCAGGAATGAAATTGGGATCATTTTTAGAAAAAGATTTAAGTGATTTTGTTTCATCAAAGTTATTAAAACTCTTCGAAACATTTGATTTACCATATGATTTCCGTAACGTTGCTGTAACGATGTGGTCCAATGGGGAAAGTTACCGAGAAAACGTGGAATTTTTTAAAGACCTTGCGGTAGCAAATGATTTTGAATTGAAGTGTTTAAAGTCTTTGTGTATTCATTAAAAATCTTTTGAAATGTTTTCAAAAAATTGTTAAATCTTCGAAATCTTTCAGGAATTTTTTTTAATCTTTTGAAATAATTATGAAATCTTTGCAATATTTGTGAAATTATTCTTTGTGGAATCTTTTGTGTTTGTTTGAAATCATTGAAATCTTTTTGAATCTTCTCAAATTTGTTGAAATCTGTTTAAATCTCCTCAAATTTGTTGAAATCTTTTGAAATCGTTTAAAATCTTTGCGATGTTTCGAAATCTTTGAAATCTGGTGTACTGTATCCTAGTTGAAATCTTTGAAATTCTTGAAATCATTGAAATATTTATGAATCATTTAAATATTTATGAAATCTTCCTACAATATTTTGTATTCGTTGGAATCATTAACATATTTAAAGTCTTTGTGAAATCTTCTAAAAAATGATGAAATTCTCATTAATTCTTTGAAAGTTTTGTAAAATCTTTTGAAATCTTCTGAAGAAATTTGGAATTGTTTAAAATTTTGAAATTTTTTGAAATCTTTGAAATCTTTTGAAATCTTTGAAATCTGGTCTGAAATAATTGTGGAATCTTTTGTATTCGTTTAAAATCATTGAAATATTAAAAATCCATTTTCTGAAAAATGTTGAAATCGTTTAAAATCTTTGAAATATTTTGAAATCTTTGAAATACATGAAATCTATTAAAATCTTCACAAATTCTTTAAAATGTTTGTAAAATCCTTCTGAAATCTTTCGTGTTTGTTGAAATCATTGAAATCTTTTGAAATCTTATACGAAATTTTGAAATCGTTTCAAAACTTCAAAATGATCGAAATGTGGTTTATAATTTTTTGAAATGATAGAAATTCTTGTATTCTTTTGAAAGTTTTGAAATATTTGTCAAATCTTTTGCATTATTATCAATTTTTTATTATTATTAAGAAATATTCAAAATCCTTGTGAAATCTTTTTAAATCTTATAAAAAATGTTTGAATTGTTTACAATTTTTGAAAGGTCTTGAAATCTTTGACATCTGATATACTGTTCAATATATTCAATATACTGTTTGAAATCTTTGACATCTGGTATACCGTACACTGTTCCTGGCTTTGGAAAAATGTCCTGACACGTCCAGGTTTTCCCGAGAGTATATAAAAAGTCCTTGAAAATTTCAGATTTCTCCAGGTCTCACAGGTAGGGTAGACACCCTGATTACTATCCGAGAATGTGATTTAAAATTATCATGACTCACAGAAAATTATTTATTTTTCTATTGCTTGAAAAATTTCATTGCTCTCTACAAATTTTAAAAAAGAAAGTCGAAGTATTTTCACAATTTTCTTGCGCAATAAGCATATTAAATAAAGATAAATAAAGTATGTCGAATGATGCAAAGAGACATAAGATACACATGAAATTTGTTAATAACATTCATTAGTTGAACTTTTATGTAGATTCTTGATAAGTGGGCTTCATTTATTTCTAGGAAATGTGGACGCTGATTTTTGTTTTTCACGTTAGTGATGTCCACTAATCCCATTGGTGAATATAACAAGATTTATAATATAAATTCGATTTTTAATTGCAGTAATACATACTTATTTGCTTTTCAAGATCGTTCGAATCAAAAATTACAATGAGAATGTAAAAAACTCTTTTTCTACAAACGCAGTTCTCTCGAAACCTAGTAATTAGTGAAATTCTTCTGATTCATTTAGAAAAAATTCAGCTTCTGAAGTTCCTTAAATGCAAAGTTATGAATTTTGCTATGCCTTCATTCCATACTGCACTACGTGGCGGTTTAGGCACCATACAGCGTCACGTGACACGACCTACAGTGGAACAGATCTGTTCAGAATAGTCCACTGGTCACAATTCTGAACGAATTTTTAATTATTTTTTCGAAACGGTCATCATTAAGTTTCCATGATTATACTCAAAGCCAATTTTTGAATTATGATTTTTATATTATTTTTTATTAACTCAAAGTGTGATCATATTGAATAAGAATATACCTTTAAAACAAATTTGTACAAATAATTAGTATAAACAAACAATCAAGTAATAGTGAAATTTTTCCAATTCAGTTAGAAAAAAGTGAGACACTAAAGTTTATTTAGAGCAAAGTTACTAGATTTTCTACGCCCTTCTCCACATTGCTCCACGTCGCGGTTTAGGCGACGTACAACACACAGTTGGAAAACAATTACTTTATTGGTTCAAGATAACCTCATTTTTAAATTAAATTTTGAATTCCTTTATAAATAAACAAATATGATAAGAAAATTGCCAGTTTTTCTATTTGACCTTCCCGGTGCTCGTCAATAACAGGAAAATTTTTGAAATCATGTAAGTTTCATATAGTAACATTAGTTGAGGATCTTCCAAATTATGAAATAAAAAACAATTATAAACAAATCATTTGTTGAAAAAATGTTTTCTACGATGTTCCGTAATTATTATACATGCAGAAATCAGGCATTTTTGGCCATTGTTGGTCTGAATATTAATCTTCTTCAGTTTGAAATTCAACTATTTGATTGAAAATGCAACTATTACGTTGGAAATTCCATTAAGAATTGAAATATTCGGTGGTAAATTCATGTATGTTGTTAAAAATCATTCTTTCTTGGTAGAAATTTTGTTTTAATCAAGAATTAATTTTTCTCTGGTTGAAGATTTGTTTTTTTAATGAAAATTATTTTTTTCAACTAAAAAAGTAAATAAATTTTTTGTCAAAAATGTTTTGCATTGAAATTTAATCTTTTTGGTAGAAAATTCATTTGTTTGGTTGAAAATTCAACTATTTCATTGAAAATTTATTGGATTTGCTTAAAAACTTAGTTCTCTAACTGTCAATTAAAATATTCTATTTTTGGTTCAAATTTTATTTTTCTTTAGTTGAAAATTCATCTATTTTGTTGAAAACTTTTCTTTTTTGGTAGAAAATTTACCTTTTTGGTTGAGAATTCTATTAAAAGTTGAAATATTTGGTTAAAAATTAATGTCTTTTATTGAAAATTATTAAAAATTTCTTCGTAGGCATTTAATCTTTTTAGTAAAAAATTCAATAATTTTGTTAAAAGATTAACTATTTCGTTGGAAATTTATTTTATTTGCTCAAATACTTTTTTTTCCAACTGATAATTGGACTATTGTATTTTGTTTTGAAAATATATATTTTTCATTTGAAAATTTGTCTCTTTTTAGTAGACAATTAAAATTTTTGCGGAAAGCTTAATTATTAGGTTGAAAATTCCATTGAAAATTGAAATATTTGGTTGAAACTTAATTTATTTTGTTGAAAATCATTATTTTTTGGTAAAAAGTTAATCTTTTTTTTTTAAATATAATTTCTTTGGTTGAAAATGACTTATTGATTAAAAATTAATTTTCCTAACCAAAAATTTAACTATTGCATTTTTAGTCAAAAATTTATTTTTTATGGACAATCTTTTTGGATGAAAGTTGATGTTTGGTTGAAAATTTGGCTATTCCATTCAATATTTATTTTATTCAATATATAACTTATCTCTCTAAATTGGAATTAAATTATTATATTTTTTGTTGAAAATCGATCTGTTTTAGTCGAAAATTCACCTATTTTGTTGAAAAATTTTTTTTGGTAGCAATATAACCTTTTTGGTTGAAAATTTTATTAGCAATTTGAATATTTGGTTCAAAATTCATGTGTTATATTGAAAATTATTCTTCAGTGGTAGAAAATTGATCTGTTTGGTTCAAATTTAATTTATTTGATTGAAAATTACTTTTTTTTCATTGAAAATTAATTTTTTTTTTACTAAAAATGTAACTATTCAATGTTTTCTCGAAATTTTATCTTTTTTGTTAGACATTCAATCTTTTCAGTTGAAAGCTTATCTGATTGTTTTAAAATTCAACTAATTTGTTGAACATTTATTTTAATTGGGTAAAAACTTATTTTTTACTAACTTCAAATTGAACTGTTTTATTTTTTTCGAAAATTCACCTATTTTGTTGATAATCTGTCTGTTTTTTGTAGAAAAATCTTCTTCTGGGTTGAAAGTTTAACTGCTTCTTCAAAATATTTTTTCTTCATTAAAGATGTATCATTTTAGGTGAAAGTTCATTTCTTTGGTTGAAGATTTAACTAATTTTGTTGAAAATTCTTTTTTCTTTTTTTTGAAAATGAATTGTGTTTTTTCTAAAAATGTAGCTACTTAATTTTTTTCTAGAAGATTCATCTTTTTTAGTTGAAAATTCACTTATTTGGTTGAAAACTCTTCTTTTTTAGTCACTTGGATTTTACCGTGAATTCTTATTAACTTTTACTAAATTTATTGAATTCTTTTGAATTCCCTCATATTTATATGAACTTTTTTTTGAAATAAGTAAATGCTATCAATCGTTTGATATTTTTGAATTGTTTTCAATTTACTTGAATTTTTTTTTAATTCACCTTGAATTTTTATGAATTTCATTGAATTCTTCTCATTTCCCTTGAATTCTTCTGAATTCTCTTCAATTTTACTGAAATAATTTGAAAAAATTCATTTATTTATATTCTTGGGGATTTGACTTCCAATTGCTTCAAAGGCTTATGAATTTATTCTGAAATTTGTTAAAATTCACCTGGAATTCTTATCAATTTTATCGAATTTTTTTGATTTCCTCAAAATTTAAAAGAATTCACACCATTAATACTATCAATAAAAATTAGTCAGGGAGAATCGAGGAATTTTGAAAATGAAGTTCTGGGGCCACATGGATTATGAAAAAAAAAGAATATGGAAAATTATTTTCAAGAAAGTGTATCTTGAAGTTTTGAAATCCAGCTTCTAACAATTGATCAGAAGAGTTTAAATTAAAAAATTATTTAAGAATTATTTTATAATATCAAATTTAAGAAAAATTATAATTTTTCAGCATGTAATGAAAATATTTGAGAAGAGAAAATTTATCATAGTTTACATTATACTGTGAAATTAGATAATGAAAAATGAAAAAACACGAGTTTACAATGTTATTTCGCATTATCAATAGTTTGAATATTTATTTTCCACATTACTCCTGAAACTGAGCAGAAAGTAGTGCATTTTTTTAATCTATGTAAGTGAAATCTGTAAATTTGTGAATCATATCTTTTTCCGTTTTTAGAAAAAAAGTAATTTTTTATACAAAATAGAAATTTCGAATAACTAAAAAGGTAATTCTTAACCGAATAGTCAATTTTTCCAACAAAAAGATGAATTTGTAACAAAAAGTACAATAATTAATATTTCAAACAAGTTTTTTTATTTTTAATCAAAAACAGCTAAATTCATTCAAAGAATACGAATTTTCAACCGAACAGTTGAATCCTCAAACAAGCCAGATTAATTTTTAATCAAAACGATGCATTTAACGAAGATGAATTTTCTGTCCAAAAAGATGAATTTTCTGTCCAAAAAGATGAATTTTCATATAATACTCATATTTTTGACCCAAGCGATGAATTTTGAACCAAAGTGATGAATCTTCAAACAAAAAAATCAATTTTGAACAAAGTAATTCAACTTTTGATCAAGTACATTTTTTAATTTTTACTTTATTATTTTACTCAATTTTAAATCCAGAATGATATTCAATAAATTGCCTGAAGCACGCTGAGTGGTTAGGTCAGGAGCAACAAAAGCGGGGCGAGGTTGAAAGAATATAACGAGTTTTTCACTTCTCGCAGATACAATTAAATAAAACTTTTAATCACAAGATTGAAATTCTGATTCGTAAAGAGTTGGCATTTGCCTCACACAGCGGATTCCGACCGGCAAGAAATGTCCAGATTTTGCACGAGACGAGCGCCATACCGCCATTTTAACCTCGAACTTACTTCTTTCTCATGGAATGGTCCGCGTGACCACTTGATCAAGTTACAATTCTAAAATTTTACTTTAAACAACTTTACCGCACTAGTGGGGTTCATAGTAACCCGGAAATTAAATTTTTAGCTTAAGTTCATGGACGTCGCTCCATAAGTATGTCCTTGTCCGAGGTCAGCAATCAACAAATTTCAATGGCGTGTGCTTACCACTTCGGCCAACCTGGCACTATACGTCCTCCTCGGTCTCGTGGTCTCATTTTTATTGCTCTTTTTGGTTTATAATTCTCTCTTAGAAAAAGTCTGTTCAATTACCAGGAGGTACTTACTCGATGACTCCATCACTCACTCACGAATGACTTCAAAAAGGCGTCTCCATCCTTTGTGTCATAAGAGAGTCGGAACGCCACTAGCGTAAGGAGAGAGGAACTACTGAGAGTGAAAGGAGCGACCGAGGAAAAGAGACGACTGCTAGTTCAGTTCCCTGTAGCGTGATGGCGCACAGTCGAGGTACGTGTTTCGCTAGGCAGGCCCAGCGAGTGTTACAGAGAGTGGAAGCTGCCATAAGAGCGGTATTTTCGCGTACATGATTTTTAGCGCCATCTCTGTCTCGGTTGCAAGATCAATTCCGCCATACGCGCGAAATTTGAATTTCATAGCATCCTTGAATGTAACATTATCTCACTATTTTATATTTATCATCCTAAAAAAGGCAATAATAATACAAAAACGATTGAAGATATCAAATAATTTTTTATTGCACAAAATAGATCGCATACGAGTTAATTTGTTTGTACACTTATCCTCAAACAGCATTATAAACTTTTGCACGTGTATTTTATAAACAACGTCATACTTATGAAAGAATTAAGTGTAATTAACTAACTAAATATAAGACTATCGCATAATTTTTAATTTAATTCGATTAATAATTAAAATTAATGCTGATTCTAACTTTTTCGCCTTATACAAGCAATACTAATTCCTTTTGCCTGTGAATCTCTTCATTTTTATATTATCTTTGCCAATGGAGACATTAGCGACAGAAGAACTAGTATTTTCAATTGAAACGTTCAGAAACGTTCTCATGGATGAAGCGGTACTATCCGAAGAACATAGACTTACAAATTCTCTGTGTTATCAATTAACTCAGAATACTTTTTTCCCCATTCCTTTAAAGCCATGAAAATGGATTCTTTAAGTGAAATCAGCCCATTGGTATCGAAATGGGATTTCAAACGCGTGGACGCTTGATAATATGTTACTTGTATTGGTTATTGTTTTCCTCTTGAAGTATGCTTTTGCACGGATTGTATTGATGTTGTGCAAGAAACAGCGATAAACAATTTCTCTAACAAATCCTGATTTAACCTACTCGTGCGAAGACGCCGAATATTTTACGATTCTCGTAGTTCACCTGCCAACTAAGGAACAGAATTTATTGTCAGCACAAACCCTTTTCAGCAAGGTGCGGAGCTCTCTGAAATTGAGCGTCATTCAAATTTTTTGCCATGTCGGTTTAAAAAATGAAAGTGCTCAGATTTTTCTGAAACGGCATATCTCAATTTTTTGTATTCAAGCTGCTTTAACGGAATTGAATTTGAACTATCAAAAAGACGCATACCGTCCTTGACGAAATTAAGAGTCATGTCAAATTCTCCATCAAAATATTCAGGCATAAACGTTTAGTAGGCAAGGAAAGCTGTATACATGGATTCAGATACCATCTGCGCAGCTAAGCAAACTTTCATTTTGCTAAAATTATTCAGATTGAAGTGCCTGTTAGTTATTTTTGGTAACAAGTTTAAATAACTTTCTTTACTAAGTCTATACACGATTTCCAATTCTTTCCAGCTTACCTTGCCTCATTTATAGATCAAGATTTTCGCTAAACGATTATTAGGAATAGACTTTAGAAGGTGTGATATTTAATTTGTTAACGAGACCTTGATTTCGTGGACCTTGATCGCAAATAATTGTCTCCACGATAAGACCAACTTTCTGAAGAACACTCTCAATGGGAGATAAAATAAAATCATGTGTCTTGCCTGAATTACCCATGCTGTTAAGGAACCAATAACCAATGGTCTGCTTTGCTTTTTGGTTAACCCATGATAGTGACCCTACTAAAGCCGATGTAGCTTCAACAGACTGTCGAGTTGTTCCATCATCATCAATAAACTAATCCAAACTCGGGTCGTAATGAATTTTGGGTAACAAGTGAACTTCATCAACTAAAGGATTGACTACCTTATTTTCGATTGGTCCTTTATCAAACATATGCTATGCTATGCATTCAAACTCAGATATATAGGAAATTGACTTTGATATTTCCTAAGTGTACGTATGTTTATTATAGTCTCTCCCTTTTACGGGTTTGAGAGTCTTGAGATCATAAACCATTATAGAATCATCTCCTTTCCTTACAATCAGAATCTTAACCTATCCTAATCCTACTTATCTTAAACAGCGTGTGTAACGGAAGCCCTAGATCTAATGTCTAATCTCCCTCCCTCTAGTCCCTTCTCCTGATTATTTCTACTGTCTCTACAAATGCCTTTCTCCTTCTCTCTGACATAGTGCCCCAGCACCTCTTTACCCTATCCTACCATTTCCCCATACTTTGTTTTACCTTTCCTGCTCCTCCGTGTTATCCTTCTTCTTCCTTTCCCGCTCGCCGTCCTTCTTCTTCGCTGGGGTTATCGCACCGGACACCACCATCTCTCCTTCCGTCTCGCTTCAGTGCCATATCGTCTCTCCTACCTTCGCCCTCATGAACCTTAGTTCCACTTCATTCCCTGCTAGTTCCATTGTCCGCTTCTCCCTTCTCAACCATTCTTGAATCTCCTCTTCCCTTTCCGTCAAGTCTTCCTCCATCCATACACCTGTGCCTCTCAATTTTCCATTGACGTTGAGCAAGTCTCTTTTGTTCTCCCACCTCTTTAGCTGCAGCAGCATCCCTCCATCAGTTTTCTTGGATTTCTCCACTTTCGCCACCACCTTTGTATGCGAGGCCGAGAACCCAACATTTGTCAACTCGTTCTCCTCCTTGCTGATTCCCAGCACTCTGAGGTTTCTCCTTCTCCGCGCTCTCTCTTCCTGTTCTCTCTCCCACTCTTCTGGCGTTATCCTTCTCGGCAGCTCCCTCCATGATCTTTCTTCCTCTTCCGTCTGGCATCCAATTTCTTTCTTTTCTCTCTCTTCCTTTCCATTCTGCAGTCTCTCCAACTTTGCGCTCACCAGTTCAAGATTTTCCACCATCTTATTCAAAATCTTCATATTTCTTCTGTAAATCTCCCGTTTACTTCTGGTGTGCGCTCTTTCTACCTCCCACTCCTACTTTAGGTCCGTTATCAATTTGTCCTGCCTCACTTCCATCTTATCCATCGCATGCTTCAACTCCAGCTTTCTCCCTTCGTCCTTTTCTCTCTTCTGCTTTTTCTCCTTCTTTTCATCACCCATCTTGGTTAAATCTTCGCTACTGCTCACGTAAAAAGAAACAATTCCATTCCTTCTTAGGTTTCTCCCCTTTCCACTAGAGGGCACCAGCTCTGCTATCTTCTCTCGGCGTCCTTCCGGTCCGAGCCTAACCTCACTCTCTCGGCGTTCCACTTTTTGTCTTTCACTTTCACCTTCACCTGTCTTTTAACCAGTTCACTCTCGCGGCCACTTATCCCAGACACACTTCTTCACCTTCTCTCCACTTCTTTTCTCCCTTACTCTCACTTTCTCCAACCACAATCATCCAAAATCTCGCAATGGCACCTCGCTCGCGTCCACCTTGTATCCCCGTCGAACAGGAAGTCCGATATTTCCTAAGTGTTCTTTGTGATGGAACGGTACAAATTTTCCGTCAAAAATTATAGCCTTTCGGAGAGAAGTGAAGCATAGAAAGACACAGATCCTTCATTCCGTCACTATATCGTCTTCTCGAATTTCATCAAGTTGCTAAACGCAACTGCGTGTCAAATAATATTTGAGCTTGCTTGGGCAGATATAAAGCTGTGTCCTTTATCAGTTGTTCAAGACTGGTTATTTGAGAATTCTTATTTTTTTCTATACTACTTTTTATTCACTGTAGTCGATTCAAGCGACTTTTCAGTGGGGCTATCGTTTTTCTATAAGTATTCGAACGCAAATATTTTGGTGTCAATGATTGGCTATCCTGAGAAATCTTACCAGAAGGTTTTGTAACGCGACCTCCATATCCGGAGGGGGTAGTACAAGTTTCATTCACTTTGCCCCGATTAGAAGGAGTGCTTGCAATTTTCCTAGCCTCACCTTTTCCAGACGGTGTACTGAAAGCTTGTGGTTCGAAGGCCTTTGGATCTTTATCCTGAATTCTAGCTCTTGAACGAGCGGGAATCTCATCGTTGTTATTGTTGTGTAGGGGTGGTTGATCCAGACTTATTCCACTTGAGTTGAATATGAAATTCAAAATAATGAAACCTATTTTACGGATCACAAATTGTATTGGTCATTGGATTTGATCACATGAGAGAAGTTGCAGGCTCCGGAAGCTACGATCATGATTCCTTGAAGCAACCAATCCCGATGCAACTGGAACGTGTACGTCATCCGCTTCTGATCCTTATGTCCTAGAAGGTAAGCAAGGGAGGGAAATTTACGCGAAATAACATCGGCAACATTGTTCCTTGGAGTGAGCTCTTTAGCCGCGGATGATCTTACGCGGCAGACGGGACAGTTGGAGATGAAGATTTCACCTCTGGATACTTTTTTAGAGCTACCAATCTTCGTAGAATGTTATAAGAAACAGTATTGATGGACCAGATAAAGAGATCCTATGAGAACAGCCTTTGGCATCAGGTTCGCGATGGAATGAGTCTGACTCTGACAAACAATATCAGGCTTCGTAGCACTGATACCTTCTCATTTTTCGTTCCTCTTTTTTATTCTTGTCCAAAGAAACAAATTTTTTTATTTTGTTTTTTAGGAATTGCAATATGAGCATTTTGTGGTGTTTGTCCAAATTTTATCGTTGAATTCTTGTTTTGTTTTCAGGAATTCTATATATTGACTTGATTATTGGACGTTAAATAGGATTTTGAATTGGATTTTAGTCTAATTCAAAATTCTTGAATTTCTATTATTATACCATCAAGCCATTTCCCTTTCGGGGTAAGTGTGGCAGAGGACGTAGTATACCGCTTTCCAGAGGATGAAATTACATTGACGAATTAAACATAATGCAAAAAAAGAGAAAATTGATAATCTCTTTCATGGTAAATAAAAAAAAAACATTTGATAGAATATCTTTAATGTAGATCCAAAAAAATAAACCTTAATCAAAAAGTTTACTCTAAGATTTGCTCTTGAGCCACGTTACTCTATATGCAATTCAGAGTACTTCAGAATTTTTAATCTAAATATCTTTTGGATTAAATATCCACTATTGAATTTTCTGTTGAGAGTTCATACTCTTTTGTTGAAAAACCAACAGTAGTTGGTTTTCGTTGGAAAATTCAAAATTCATATTCTTCTAAATCCACTGAGTTCCCTTTAAGTTATTGAAATATATTCAAAATTTCTTGGGATCTTTTAAAAACCCCTAAAACATTTCAATCATTTGAAATATTTTGAAATCCCTTGGAATCTCTCAAAGCTCCTGAAAATTTCTTGGTAGTAAATAATACCCGAACATTCGGAAATCCTTTTTAATTATAGAAATTTATTAAAAATTTCTTAGAATCTTTGAAATTACATTAAAATATTTGAACAAAAAAACAAGAATCAAAATTCAGAAGTAGATTTACGTTTGTAATGTAATTGTTATCGCAGCGTTTTCGAGCTGAGCCTCTAACGGGTGTTCAACAAAGCGTGAAACACCAGCCGCGCAGGGACAAAGGCGCAGTGCGCGGGTGCAAACGCGCGTATATTGTGTAATATTATGAAATGGGTCACAAGTGACCGTTCTTCAAAACAAATTCCAGTCTACTATGGCATCAGTTAGACGTCGTTCATCGTATTCATGGAAAAATTTATTATTTAGAGGAAGTCCCGGCAATATTGGTTTAGTCTCTCTGGCAAGCCTGCCACGTATCTGTACTTTGACTCTCTGATAGTAAAGATGGTTGTGTATCTTATTAGGAGGAATAGGATCCTCATTAGGAACCACTAATGGACAAAATCCGCCAAATCGTTCTATACCAATGACGAATCGGTAATTTTTACTTAATAAAACTCTGTATTCTCCTTCCTCCAAAAGGTAAATAACACCTCGTTCCACATGACTTTCGTAATGGAAAACACCCAGTTTAATTGGATAAGGAAAAACTGAGGGATGTTTCACTGGTTCCATTAATTCTGTAAAAATAAAGTATAAGTCAGAAATTATATAAAGATTAGCTTTATTTTTATAATTTTTATAATTTATGATTTAATAACTTATTTCCAATCAAATAAATGAAATCTCAAACAAACAGATTAATTTTCTACCAAAAAGCAATAATTTTTTATAAAATAAATGAATTTTCAACAAAGTATTTTAATTTTTAATTTTCAACGAAATTTTTCAATTTACAGCAAAATAAATTATTTTTTTACTAAAAAGATCAAATGCCTGGACAATAATTTTGAACGTAACTTTTATTTAAATTTTTGTTTAAGAAATTATTTCTCAATAAAAAATAATTTTCTACCAAAAAGAATGATTTCCGATCAAATACATGAATTTAAAACCAAAAAGGTCAATTTTCTACCAAAAAAGAAAATTTGTCAACAAAATAGATGACTTTCCAACTGAAGAAATAAAATTTCAACCAAAAATAGAATAGTTCAATTTTCAGTTAGAGAAATAAGTTTTTAAGCGAATAAAATAAATTTTAAACGAAATACTTAAAAATGAATTTTCAAACGAAAAGATTAAATGTCTATGAAAAACATTTTTGACAAAAAATGTTGTTACATTTTTAGTTAAAAAAAATAATTTTCAATGAAAAAAAATGGTTTAACCAAAGAAAAACTCCTCTTCTTCAATTTTAGTTAAATTTTCAGTTAAAAAAATTATTCTTCAATAAAAATCTAATTTCCTATCAAGAAAGAATAATTTCCAACCAAATACATGAATTTTCAACCAAAAAGATTGAATGTCTAAGAAAAACATTTTTGACCAAAATGCTAGTTACATTTCTAGTTTAAAAGAAAAATTTTAATTGAAGAAAAAAACAATTTTCTATCAAAAAAGAATTATTTTTAGCAAAATGCATGAATTTTTAACCAGATATTTTAATTTTGAATGGAAAGGTTAATAAAAAAATGTTTACAAAATAGTTTAATTTTGAATTGAGAAAAAAGATTTCAACAAAAAAGATGAATCATCACCAACAGAAATTAATTGTCAGCAAAGTATTTTCACTAAGTAAATTTTTTTCTTAAGAAAGGGTAATTAGTTCTCGCGTGGCGCACACAATGATCCAGGTTTTATCTAAGTTATATATTACTATATTTAATAATTTCGCAACCATCACATTGAGATTAAATCTCTGCGATTCCAGTGTAAGGAATTCGTTGTCGGATACAAAATTTTTCTTTCAATTACACTTTGCATAAAATAAATATTCACAAAAAAAAAATTATTCCAAAATCGGCTCTGAGAATAATCTTAGAAATTTAATGACGATTATTAGAAAAAAAAACTTTTGAAACAGATTTGTTCCACTGTACATCGTGTGACGTGGCTCTGTGCGGTGCCTTAACCGCCACGTGGTGCAGTACGGAATGAAGGCATAGCAAAATCAATAGCTTTGCATTAAATAAACTTTAGTCCTTTTTTCTAATTGAATTAGTATAATTTCACTATTAGTTGTCTGTTTTTTCATACCAATCATATGTTTTAACATTAAATTATTTACATTTTCTACGTATTTTATTATTGAATATGATCACACTTTGCGTTAATAAAAAATGATTCAAAAATCGAATTTGAGAATAATTTTAGAAATTCAATGATGACCATTTTGAAAAAATAATTTAAATTCGTTCGTAATTGTTACCAGTTGACTATTCTAAACAGATCTGTTCCACTGTAAATCGTGTGACGTGGCGCTGTATGCTGCCTTAACCACCACGTGGTGCAATATGGAATAAAGGCATAGCAAAATTAATAACTTTGCATCAAATAAACTTTAGTCCTTTTTTCTAATTGAATCAGTAGAATTTGACTATTAAAAATAATTTAAATTCGTTCGGAATTGTGACCAGTAGACTATTCTGAACAGATCTGTTCCACTGTACGTCGTGCCACGTGGCGCTGTATGCTGCCTTAACCACCACGTGGTGAAATATGGAATGCAAATGAATGAATGAAATTAATAAATTTGCATTAAATAAAGTTCAGTCCTTTTTTCTAATTAAATTAATAAAATTTAACTATTAGTTGACTATTTTTTCATACCAATTATTTGTTTCAACATTAAATTATTTATAAATAAGTATGTATTACTGCAATTATAAATAAAATTCAAATTATGAATCTCAATATATTTACTAATGGGATTATCGAAGATCACTAATGTGAAAAATAGAACAAAAATCAGCGTCCACATTTCCTTGAAATAGATGAAGCCCACTTATCAAGTAACTAGATACGAATTTAACTAATGAACGTTATCAACAAATTTCTTGCGTATCTTATACTAGTCTTATTGCTTCATTTGATCTAATAAATTATTTGTCTTCCTTGAACGAAAAATAAATAATTTTCTGTGAGTCATGATGATTTTAGATCACATTCTTAGATAGGGCTTAATTTTTCTCCAATCGCAATATTTAATTCAATAAAAATAATAATGTAATATTACTATATTGACCTACTTTGTTGAAAATTCGTTTTTTTCTTTGTTTGAAATCAATTCTGTCAACGGAAAATTCAACTTTCTGGTGGATTTTTTTTTTTTTTGCATTCCATTGTTTTTAATTAAAAATTTTAATACATTTTTCATTCCAAATTCGTATTTTTTAGATAAACATTTAACTATTTGGTTGAGAGTTACTCTTTTGTTAAAAATTAATTTTTTGTTGTTGTCGAAGGTTCACCATTTTAGTAGAAAATTTATATCCTTGGTTGAAAAATGAGCTATTTTATTGAAAAACAGTTTTTTTCTTTGCCTGAAAATTAATTTTTTCACTAAAAATGTAAATATTCCAGTCGAACATTTAAATATTGAGTTGAAAATTTGTTTTCTTTTTTTTTGCTGTTAATGTAACTATTCAATATTTCGTTGAAAAATTATCTTTTTCATTTGAAAATGTTGCCTTTTTTAGCAGAAGTTAATTTTCTGGATTGAAAATTAATGTTTTTGTTTGAAATTAAATGATTCTAGTTGAAGACTTATTATTTTTATTGAAAATTCATGTTTTTTATTTCAAATTCAACTATTCCAGTTGAAGATTCATCATTTTAGTGGAAAATTTATTACTATTCATTTATATTTATTTTTATAATTTTGAGAATTATTATTGTTTTGTTGCAAACTAGTTTTTTACCGGAAAATAGAACTATTCCAATTAAAAATTACATCCTTTTAGTTGAAAATTTATCTCTTTGGTTAAAAATTAATTTTTAACTGAAAATTCAAATATTCAATTCTTGCTTGACAATTTATCTTTTGATTTGAAAGTTTATGTATTTTTTCGTCTTCTTTGGTGAAAATTAATAATCTTGGTTGAAAATTATTGATTTTTGTTTAAAATTATACTATTCCATTTTTGGTTGGAACTCAAGCTTTTTTAGTTTGAAGTTCAACTATTTGTTTGTAAATTTGTCTTTTTGCAGTAGATAATTCAAATACTTCGTTGAAAATTCATCTTTTTTGTTGAAAATAAAACTACTTTTTTCAAAGTTAAATGAAATTTGTTTCTAAAATAAATCTTTTTTTTGGAAAATTAATTTACTTGACTAAAAATTTACTTATTCCACTTTTGGATGAAAACTTTTTTCTTTAGTTCAAAATTCAGCTATTCGTTTGAATTGAATAAGAATAGAAACATTAATGTATACATTAAAATTTAGTTTGAAACCTTCAAATATATTCTCTGAGAGATTTGTTTATAAAAATCATTTAAACATTTTCTAGTAATATAATAATTTTATTATCTTGGAACTCAAATTTTTCTTTCAATTTTTTGAAAATCCTGCAAAAGTAGTAACAAAGTTCTTTCAAAATCAATTTTTCAACAAAAAAAATTGTTAGTTTTTTTAGAAATTTTGATTCAAATTTTTAATTCATTTAAAACATTTCAAAATGCATAAAAGCTTGTAAATTTTTGTGTTAGACGTCTTCAAATATATAAATTGCGTTCTAAGTGTTTTGAAATCTTTTAACGTTTTGAATTATTTTGGAATCTTTTCAAAACTTGGAAATATATTTTAAAATCACTAAATTTTTTTAAAAATTGATAATTGTTCAATTGTCATTGAACATTTTTTCAAATCTTTTCAAATATTCTTTAAAAATTAATTTTTGAAAAAAAATCTTTGTTAATTTTCTCAGCAATCTTAGGAAAATTTTTTCGTTCTCTTAAAATCATATTATTCTATATCATATTTTGAAATAAAAATTATGAATTACTGAATCCTTATGAACGAATACCTGAAACTGTTGCAAAACCTATTTCTGCCATTAATAGCGTGGTTTATTCTTCATAAACACTCTTGCTTCATAGTTTATAACAATTTTTATGAATGAAATCCTTCGGTGACCAGAATTGATTTTTAACTATTTTTTTATTAGTCTTTCATACAAGATGAAACTCTTTTACTTTCGTGATAATATATATTTCACAAATTTTGATTCAGAGACAAATTTTTCAAAAGTTTTAAAAGTAATTTCAATTTTCAATGGTGAAGAAAAAAATATACAACCAACAAATTTTCTAAATCGAATACAGAACTCTTTTGAAAATTAGCGCAAGAGGACACTGGACACTAGCGCACTCTGTCGCTTCGGGGAAGACGCTCTGATATTTCTACGGGAAGTTTACTTTCCATGATGCGTCTTCTCTGACAGTGAAAAATGTTTTGTTTACAAACTAGTTTCATCGTAAAGAGTTTTTAATAAAAATGCCTAATAAATACATTGACTGACATTCATTCGAGTCAGAAGGCTTGAAACCTATAATTTGTTGTATCTCGCGTATTCACAAATTTCAATAATTTCACATGTGTAATAGATTCCCTGTTGTAACCATCTTATATAATCTCATAAAAAAACCCATAATTTGATTTAACCAGGTATTTGCACAAGAAATTTCTTATATAATCTCATAAATATATAAATAAAATTTTCAGATGATAATTTTTTCAGATTGTACAAGGATTTATCAGACATTATTATTTTGAAAAGATTTCTCATAAAACGAATATTTTATTAGACTGTACTCGATTTTTCTTCTTTTAAGAGAATTTATAAGTGCATTATATTATACTTCATCTTACTTGATTTTATAAAGTCAATTCAATTAATTTCCAAAATAGAGCTCACTAGTTATTTAGAGTATACATTACTGAATTGTTCATAATGTTCGAAGAGTTTTTTCTGTATAATTCAAACAATAATATTTTTCTAGATTTTGTTGGTTTTTTCTGAAACATTTTTGCTTAACATATTTCAGCGATTTTTATTGGTAAAATATTATATACGATTTTATCTGTTTTTTAAAAGTTTATTAGTTTGATTCACGAGCGAGATCTTACCTGATATTTACAGTTAATAACACTTGAATTTTTTATATAATTTAATTTTTAAAAATAATTATCTTTTTCAAGATTTTATAAGTATTTTCAACAGCACTTTGTGAC
>CAKNXH010062224.1:43479-56170 GCA_932178445.1 Andricus quercusramuli
CCAAAAAGAAAAAATATTCAATAAGACATAGGAAGTTATTATTAAGTGCAATAGAAAAAAAAACGAAAAGGGTACTTAGCCTAATATTTCATTTACACTTCACTTTGACCAAGTATCTCAAGTTTTGACTTCATCTTTCAAGGGCTTTTCTTCTTTTTCATTCGCCTCAATAAAAATTCATTCCCTATAAGAAACATTTTTCAGTAAAAATAAAATATAATTCACTTAGTTCACGGAAACTACCCTTTATAGGTTAGATTTGTCAATTTTGACGAAAACTTGTATTCAATTTATTTATTTCTATGAACGATTGAAATAAAAGTTAAATGTACTATTGAGCTCGACTCAATATGGAAAATAATATAAAATAAGCCATATTAATATAAAAAAAAACACATTTCTTTTCTGTTCCATAAGGCGTTTCGCATCAGGAAAGATCAGCGCATTCATTGATATAAAAATTTGGAGAATATATTCCACTGTCGTTGAATAATCAATGATAATTTCAAAACCTCCTCAAAATTTTTCTCATGATAGGTACCTTTACATGTTTATTGTGAATAAGAGAAATTAGATTTACAAAATGTACCCAAAGTATACTAAATTATAAACTTCGACGATTTTGATACATTTATATTAGTTATTTCTGATAAATCTACTATTCGTTTGGATTGTATGTCTATTGTAAATGAGAGAAATTAGATTTATGTAGTACTCACAAAAGTAGACTGAAATATAGAATTATACAAGTTTTACACATTTTTATTGGTTATTTTTAATTTGTCAAATATCTATTGTTCAAAAAATAAATTACCTATTATTATTATCTTCTTGGAAAAGTAATTAATCTATTCATTTTCAATTTTTCAATTTTTTATGGATTCACCGAAACCGTAGGAGCGCTGAAACTCGTCTACGGGAAAATACATTGGGCTCTTGTGGCACCCTCCACTATCTTTAATACTCTGCTCCGCTGCTGCCAGGACACCGTGACGCGCTCATGCCGCGATTTTTCGTTCTCAAAATGTTCCAATGTTTGTGAATAAGCGGATTTTGACGGCAAAGAGTGAGTTATAACTGCAATTATTTGCAGAATGAATCCTTTATCTCAGGATTTTTAAAATGGCCAGCAGAAGATGATCTGCTCTTTCGTACAAACGTACAAACATACAAAACCCTACAGCACCTTGTACCAACTGAAGAATCTTATCAGACATATCGAAATTGTTTGACCCTCTCGAATTAGTATCACCAATCATCATTGTCTTTAAAATTCTTATGCAGAATCTCTGGCTCATCAAAATTGGCTGGGACGATCCACTTTTAGAAAAAATCTTTCAACGTCGGATTCGCCTCTTTGAGAATCTTCGGCATGTAGATTCTATCAAGATTCCTTGCTGGTTAAGTAATTCCAATGGTCTTCGAGTAGTCCCACATCAAGTTGTCATTCGTTCATCTCTTATTTGCTTTGAATCAAAGGTCACGCCCATCAAACAATTATCTATTCCAAAGTTAGAGGTCTGTGGGGCCCAGCTTCTTGCCCGTCTTACTCTTGAAATACAGAAATTTCCCTTCTTCAAGCTGCAGCTCGGTGTTCATTCGCTCTGGTGGGTTGATCCAGATTGACTTTGAGAGACCATTCTTCCATGGTCCATCTTCGATCCAATTCTTGAAGTCGATACTGAACTGGAACTATGCGCTTTCATACACCAGACATCAGTTACTTGTCCTCGTATGTGGGATCGTTCCGCTTATTGTGCATCTTCTCTAAGAAAATTAACTCCAGTTACCGCATGGTGTATTCGATACATCAGTTATCTGAAAGAATGTAGCATCATCAATCTTGCATAGCCTTATGCGTACCCTCGAGACCTTACACCACCTGATCTCGACCACGCTCTATTGTACTGGGTTTAAAGCTTTCAGCAGACCCACGTCTCTTCTACTATTTCCAATATTATGGATGAAAAGACGAGAAATTGCCAAAATGTGATTCACTAATCAAGCTTAACCCTTTCCTGGATGCACAGCAACTACTAAGAGTTGGTGGCCGTATGAAACATTCCGTTACAGATCCTGATGAAAGGCACCCATATATCTTGCCATCGACGTCCCTGTTCACAGATCTGTTCGTCGACAGTTGCGACCAGAGTACCCTCAATGTGGGTACCAAGCTCACGCTCGCCACCCTGAGACATCAATTTCAGATACTGCGAGGTCGCCAGGTTGTAAAGTCTCGGATACTGCGATGTGTGGTATGTATTCGTCATCGTGCCGCCACCGCCACGCAGCTCATGGGTAATCTTCCTTCTAATCTCCTGCAGCGCACTCGGGCCTTTCCCCCCAGTGGTGTGGATTTTACTGGTCTAATAAGAATACAAGCAGCCCCTGGACGAGGGCAAAAATCATATGAAGGCAACATTGCGGTTTCTGTCTGCACGCCTACTCATGCTGTACGACAGGAGGCAGTTTCTGATTATACTTCTCTGTCTTTTCTAGCTGGCTGTCAAAGCTTTGCCTCACGGCGGGACATTTGTTCCACTCTCACAAGTGACCAGGGTCTCAATTTCAAACCACTTGACTCTTCGTCCCTTCATCAGCACCACATTTCGATGGATTCTGGGAGGCCACCCTCAAATAGAGAAAGTCGCACTAAGAAATCTTATCGCTGAAGTGAAGAACACTTACTTATTTATTTATTCATTTAGCATAAGTCGCTAGGGCTTAATAGCCCTCAGGAACAGAACATCAGGACTAATCAACACATTTCAGAAGATCGAGCAATGGAGATTAAACAAAAGGTTGCTTCGACGTTGAAAAACGACGGCAATGAACATGAGAGGAAGCCGCGTCACACGAACAAGCAGCGGCAATTGATGATCTTCCTCAATTTGATGATGATCCAGCATCAGCACATGTTCCAGAGGCAGATGGCCTAATGCAACCAGAGCCAGAAGCAGAGGTTCAACAACCAAATAGGCGATTAAAATGGACATACCATGTGAACAGAGTTGTAATGCGCTTTTATTTTTTAGCAAAAAAGAGTAGGAAAAGTGTTGCTCGAAGTATTAAAAATATAAAAAATTTTCCCACCCATCATTGACTTCCTAAGTCGTGCGATGAAGCTTTGGGGTACAAGAATCAAATTATGATCATGGACAACCAAGAATAACTAGATCAATACTCATTACGACGGGTATATTTCAAGGAGACTCCTTCAGTGCATTATGGTTCTGTTCAGCATTGAATCCACTGAGAAAAATACTGAATGGCATGTCTCATGAATTCCCAATACATGATAACAAGGATGGTCATCAAGTGACTCATCTTCTATAGGTGGATGACCCGAAGCTACACACCAGTTCGAAACAGAAACTGCAGCACGTGACAAATGTAACGAAGTAGTTTTCCAATGATATACGCATGGAGTTCAGACTAAATAAATGCAGAATAGTGCATCCAACCAGAGGAGAATGAAGAAACGCAATGCTAGAGAACGATATCGAGAACAACATCGAGGCCACGAGGAATACCAGGAATAGGTTCGCCATTGGGTAAGCAGTCGAACTCTGAACTTAAATCTGCACAAAGAAAATTATATGCGTTAAGCTTGTTCATCTGAAAGAATCATATTTATATTCCATAAAACAGTCCAGGGAATGTAATTTGATTACTTCAATTGAGGCTCATATAAAAAAGCAATTTTTTTGCATAGGATTTCGATACAAATCTGACTCGATTCGATATTTTTCAAATCAGCTGAAAAATGTTGTGGAAATCTTCCTAAGGCTCTGCTACGTTTTAAAGATAAAACCAAAAATGTTCTCAGTCATGTGGGCATAACAAATGTTTCATAATATCATTATAAAAAAAATTTCAAGCGTACGAAAATATTACTTATTCAAGGCCTTGTGTTTGCGAAAGAACTTCTCTTTTTTATCGCTGTATTCTTATTGCTTTTTTTTGTATCCTTATCGCTGAAGTGATAAGATCTTGATAAAGAGGAGTCTCGTGTCCCAAATTTTCGCGACGACTATTTAATCCATTTTTTCAAGACCTAGAAGCTGATATTCTTATGAACTTTAGTTTCAAAGGACGTGGAAAAATTTCAGAGCATAATTTCTCAAGGAAACGAGATGCCATTCAATAAAATCTAGTCATTTTTTAAATTTTGGTGAAAGGCGACAAGAAAATACCTTTCCAACAATAGCTTTAGAATTAATATTACAATTCTTAAAATTATAATTAATTATAATTAAATTATAATTATTATAATTAATCCAGTTTTCTTGGGACCCGCTTTCCTGCAAGACACTTAGACTTCCGCAATGTTGAATAAAATTCAAGAATTAAAAGTAATAATCTTTTTTTGAATCCTAGATTTTCTAGATGATAAAAACTTCAGCCTATTGAAATTTGTTATTACAGAGCTAAAAAATTGAAGTATTCGCAGCTACTGTTATTGAAAAAATGGAACTAGTTGTCAATTCGTAACTTATTTACAAAAGTAATTTTGTTACTGTCGTTATTAGAAAAAGAAACTATTTAGTTTTAAGACTAGTAAACATATAATAATTCTCCTTAAACAATAATTTTGCTATGGAAAAAACGGAAATTTTTTTATTTGCTCCCAGGAAAGGACTGACGGGGCACTGACAAAAAACTGAAGCCTCGAAAGCCATATTAAATTGATATTTTATTATTATTTGTAATTACAAGTTATTTGTCATATTCTAGGACGAGTTCTGATGACAAACAATTTCATATTTTAGTTTTACATTATCTTTCAGTTGAATTATTGCTGTAGAAGATTGTAATTTATATGCTGTACTCTGAAATTCAAGAAAATTGGGCGGAAAGGGCCTACTGGAGTTTGCTCAATTTCATCGGTGGTCAACGGAGTAATCGTGCCGCTTTCTATGTTTATTTTTGTCCGTTTTGGAAGTTTATTGCGATCACTACGCACATATATTCCAGCAAGAATATTACAACTCTCCATAATTGCAACTATGTCACCATCGAATGTTGATAATACAATTTTTTCTTCGGTTGATATGGGCCCAAAGGTACCCGGTCTTGTGAGAATTTTAATTCGTCCACCCGCCGGAAAATTGTATCTTCGAAGTTGGAATTGACGGCGGGGATTCTTATTGGGAGTAAGGAGAATAAATTGAAGTTGGTCAAGTCCATACGTACGTCCGTCAGAAGTAGTAATCAGCCTGGTATGTGAAGCAATACACCTGGTATTGGCAGGAGGAGACCTGGATCTGACTCGAAGTTTAGGTTCGACTGGAGGAAGAGACTTGAAAGGAGAATGTTGTCCGTCAGAAGAAGCAGAATATTGTGCACCACGAGGAATACCAGGAATAGGTTCGCCATTTGGTAAGCATTCGAACTCTGAACTTAAATCTGCAAAAAGAAACAGAGAATTACTTTTTTCTGGAGAAGGGTAAATTGCGACAAGGGAAGGCTACTTTGAAGAATAGTTATGTAAGAACATGTTTTCTTCAAACTTTAACCACAAAACTCAGCATAATATTTAACACGACTAGAAGAAATGTAATAAAAATTTCTCTGGAAAAATTCGATTCGAATGACCACTTAGTATGATTTTCTGACCACTCAGTCATGAATCATCAATTGAACAAGTGCTGTTAAGCAATTTTAATTTTTAATAATGAGTAACTGCTTTCTAGCTATAGAGTTTCTGAAACAATACTGGGAAGGTTTGATTGGAAACTTTGGACGGTGATGAAGAATAGCAATTTGGATAGAATGCGGTTCACGTCAAGCCAATCTTCATTTGCGTAATTCTGAGAAATGTTTTTATAATCAAAGATAAATTATTGTATTATATTCACCAATAGAATTAAGGATGACCATCAAGGTATAGACCAGAGTATAAACGATTCCCATTTTTAGTAATAAGGGGTGAACAAAATTAATTCTTCAGTGAAGACTTTAGTTGACAGTGTATCTAAAGAATATTCTGGTGTTTTGTAGGAGTAGTTATTGTCGGAGTAGTAAAGTAGATAGTATCTTGAGCGCTATCTTATTTATTTTACGCGCAAAGCTTGTTTTCTGAGATAATCATATTCATATTCTATGAAACAGCCCGAGACCTAGAAGCTGATATTCTGATGAACTTTAGTTTCAAAGAATGTGAAAAAAATTCAGAGCATCTTTTTCTCAAGACTGTTCGAACCGTAATAGCGTCACCTAATATGAGCACAAATTAACGAGCAAATATAAGTCAGCTAACTAGCCAAAAATCAATAAATCTCCGTCATCAGCTGTGTACGAGGAGAAGAAAGGCAACAGCGATAAGAAATAGACAGATAACGAAACATAATTCAAGTTCAAGGGATATATGTCAGTAAGGCAAGCGTAAAATCAATGAACACCTGCACAACCAGACCCCAAGAGTAGGCAGACTAGCGGGACCAAACATACATGGATACACTTGATCGAAATGGCGCGATCGAGAATTCACTTGCGATCCAACCCACCAGGAGAACAGAGTTCTCAGAAACGTAACCAGACTATCTGGAATTGAATCAATCGAGACGCTTGCGAAGACTCTTACAGTCTTGCACATCATTCTAGACAACGATATCCAGCAGAATAAACTCAGGTTCTTACATATACAATCTTTTGTTTATTCCTCGCTGAACATTGGTTCCTTTCACGCCAACGGAATTCTTACTTTCCCGAACTCACGATGGGGACGGTTGGCTTGTGACTTGCCGAAGCAACGATTTTTTCTTAACCAGGTTCAGAGCCAGAAACTGAGAACCCATGCTACTAAAGTTGAGAAATAAGTGAACCGACTTCTCATTCTGGATTTAGGTACCAACGAAACTTGTCATTTCAATTAATAAAATTTGACACTTGCTAATAAAAGCGGGCTTGTCAACCAGGGCTAAGACCTGAAAATTAAACTGGCTGATGTCCGTGGTATTAAATTCCAACTAGATTAAAATGGAATGAACTGATCACATAAGTTAGAATTCAATTGGAATTTTGAAAAGTTGTAATTAATCTTTCCGTGAGTCCTGAACTCATATCTTGATACAAAAGTAGAGTAAAAAGCTAGGCAAATTAAGCGGAATTTTAATCTCAACATTGCACGAAGACAAATGAAAATAATGCTTGCTTAATTCCCAAAGGTGAAATAGAACTGAGCGGTATCGTAGTTTAAAGATAAAGCTCCTGGATGTTATTTAGGAGGAAAAACATTCGTTCTGAATAGGATTCACAGGCTATCATGAGGATCAATTAGGTTTATGATGAATGATCTAGAAAATCAGGCAAACTGACGTATGCGTCATCTATTCGCGCGCAAGTCAATCCACATTCTCACTGAAATTTCATAATAATTGGTTTATTGATCGGTCACGGAGAAGAGTCGAAGCGGAATCAAGTTAAACAATATAGAATCTTTGGCTTTCGTTGAGATTAGGTCACAAGAAAATTTTATTCCACGCGAATTTTTGATTGCGAATTACTCTAGGTTTAGAAATTTGCGTATTTTGAAAAGAACTGCAACTTATACTGATAGGAAAAACAACCTGGTCTCAATACCCAGGGTTTATTTAATTGTAGTATTCCAAAACAGGATGGTATGAGCTAGTTTTAATGTCCTCCCAACACTGAATCCAGTTTGTGTAATTGGACTGGAGTTGTTGAACAGGCTCAATTAAAAGCAGATAAAACGACACCTTTCCTGAACGTACACAGTTTCATGAAAGCCGTTTAAAGTGCGATATTCATATTGAATATAAGAGAAAATTAAACTTTCTTCGGGATAAAATAGCTTTCAAAATGCCTCAGTCAAGATTTATATTGAGGGAGACGTAGCTTGAAAATCAATCAATTAAATCAAATTGGAACAAATATACTCTTCCGTGCGATCAACTGCTGAGTTTATGGTGCTGCGAGAAATTTGGCTGATTCAATTTGAAACCGACGGTGAATCAAAAGACCAAAAGACGCTCGCATCATCTGAACAAGGAGGTTTGGTGGGGAACAGAATACGTCCCGTTTGCAGTGTGTGATTGACTGCAAACATCTGGTAGACCGTTCACGGAAGGGGTTCGAAAATACGCCCGAGAACTGAGGACCTACAATCACATTCTGAACAAGTCAAAGCAAAACGCGGGTATTATCTGAAGCAAAGAGGAGAATGAAGAAGAAGGAGAGTTGGATCAGGAAGAATCAACAGCTTCTCACTGACCCATCGCCCCCCTTTAGCGATCTCCTTGTTTCTGTCAAAAATCCACTCAAGCCTAACTAGGTAGAGACTTTCTGAGAGAAGAATCTCAGATCACGAAAACACTAGAGTTGAATGAAAATTCTGATAATATCATCTGCTTCAAGGAGTTTCACATCAACCTAATAAAGCTTGAGGAGGAACGTTCATCAGTCACTGCCAAAGAGGTGAAATCTAAAGTTCTTGCATACGATTACAATATTCGTCTATTTTTCGTCTATTCTTTACATGGGTTTTCACATCGTGTGCATCGTTTTATATAAAAAAGAGAAGAAAATAAAAAGTGTTTTTTTCTTCTTCAGAAATTCAGTTTAGATATTATTTTCTAAAAAATCCAAGAAGCTTTTGAAATTTTGTTCTAAAAATAATTGTTCCGAACTGCGTCCTATTACAAATAACTGAGAAAATTGACCTTAGTAGCTGAAATTCTCCAGTTAATTTGACATGGAATCACTTATGATGAAGCAGGAAGTAGGGGGACAGAGATCTCACTTCGGCGGGAAGTCTCCTTCTTTCAGGCGGAGGTCCTGGCCGCCTTCTGCTGCGCTGAGAAACTAATAGAAGAAAACGCTGTTGGTAGGCAGATGATAATCTGCTCGAACCGCCAAGCTATATTGACTGCAGTTGTAGAACTAGACATAACATCAGAAGTGGTTTGGAAATGCAAAAAGGCTTTGAAGCAACGGACCAACCGACGAAAAGCTGCGCAGCAAATTAATACACAGGACCAAAATGGAACTGGGACTAGCGTCTTGCTGCATCGGGATAGCCATCAATAGCTGGATCGGAACGAAATAGTGGAAATACTGAGAACAAAGCCAGGGCAGCCGAGAGGCAAAAGCCATTCTGCTCTGTATTTACATGATGGACAGAGCCAGGAAAATCCTGGGATTGCAATAAACTCATTAGACCCACTTCACAAGATCACGGTAAAATTTCAGCTGTAACCATGTTTCACGACCAAGAGCGCCGAAGATTAGGACGACTAGCTCAAGAGAATATTCCGGGTATAACCGTTGCAACTCATTTATAAGGTCTTTATAACTCTCTTTCTTTTCTTCCTCTTTGGCTATGATGTTTTTGTCTGTGGATGTAGACCATTCCCACATGAGTTGGACAATTAGATAGTATGTATTCTAGATGCTCGGGGTGTGCATCACACGCTCTGCAGCTATCATCGGGAATGTCATGGTCATGTTAGAAACCGGTTTCAAGGCAAAACATTCATACCGGTTTTTTCAGCTCTGGATTCTCCTTAATCGTCGGATTTGCTGTAAGCTTGAGACCAAGTTTAGAGCCTAAGTTAGTCACGAATATTAATAAAAATGTCTCAGTGAATATTCTGATAAATAAATTATCATAACTATTTATTTTAAAATCTTACAAGGAGAGGTCGCTCGATGCGCGTCGCTGATTCGACTGGGCCTTACAGGGTGGAAGTACATTAAAATCCATTAGGTGCGTATTTAGTTAGATCCAATTGTAACGCAAGGCTCATTGGGTCAAAAGCAAAAATACGAAACTGATGGATTTTGACGTACAGGGTGCGGCACAGAAACTTGCCGAATTGTTTTTGGCGCCAAGCGGCGAGGATTGTTCGGATGAGGGTGCGCAGGATCCTATTCAGTAGGAGATGTCTTGAAGTTTCGCTTCCCCCACAGTCAATCGACACCATGCACTGGACGAAGGAGCATTGTGTATTCGCCTGCGAGGCTTACTTTTTCAACGATCATTCCATTATCGCTACTCAACCTGCCTTCCGTACTCAGTTCAACATTCATCCTGGAAGTTCGCTCCTGGCCGGATGACGTCTTCTACTGAATGAGACCTTCCTCACCCTCATCCGACGACTCCTCACCGCTTGGCGCCAAAAACAAATCAGCAAGTTTCTGTGCCGCACCCTGTACTTGCACCCTGTCAAGCGCCAGTCGTATTGGCGACCCACATCTCGCGACATCCACTAGTTAGTATGCAGCATTGTCATTCACTCATAGCGAGAACCCCCGGTATCAAACTGTTCCGATTTCACAGCCGACTTATAACTTATTTACGAAAGTAATTTTCTGACTGTCCTCATTAAAGAAAGGAACTAGTTATTCCTCAAGACTGGTAAACATATGATAATTTTCCTCAAGCAATAATTTTGTTACGGAACAAACGGAACTTTTCCATTTGATTCCAAAAAAAAGGACTGACTGGGCACTGACGAAAGATTGAATCCTCGGAAGCCATAATAGATTTACATTGTATTATTATTTGTAATTACAAGCTACTTGTGATAATTTAAAACGAGTTCTGATCACAAAAAACTTTTATATTTCAGTCGTACATTATTTTTTAGTTGAGCTGTTGGTGTGGAAGATTGTGATTTATATGCTGTACCCTGAAATTCAAGAAAATTGGTCGTAAAAGGCCTACTGGAGTTTCCCTAATTTCATCGGCGGTCAACGGAGTCATCGAACCGCTTTCTGCGTTTATTTTTGTCCGTTTTGGATGTTTATTGAGATTATTGCGCACATATATTCCAGCAAGAACATCACTACTCTCCATAATTGCAACTATGTCACCGTCGAATGTTGACAATACAATTTTTTCTTCGGTTGATATGGGCCTAAAGGTACCTGGTCTCGTGAGAATTTTAATTCGTCTACCCGCCGGAAAATTATATCTTCGAAGTTCGAATTGCCTGTGGGGATTCGTTTTGGGAGTAAGGCGAATAAATTGAAGTTGGTCAAGTCCATATGTACGTCCATCAGAATCAGTAATCAGCCTGGTAGGTGAAGCAATGCACCTGGTATTGGCAGAGGGAGACCTGGATCTTACTCGAAGTGGAGGTTCCACTGCAGGAAGAGATCCGGAAAGAGAATGTTGTCCATCAGAAAAAGAAGAATATTGTGCAATGAACCTGGTGAGTGGACCAATGCAGTTCGTATTGGCAGAAGGAGACCTGGACCTGGCACGAAGCGGGGGCTTGATAGGTGGAAGAGACCTGACAGGCGAATGTTGTATGCCAGAAGAAGAAGAAACAGAAGAAGAATATCGACTGTCACGAGAAATACCAGGAATAGGTTCACCATTGGGTAAGCAGTCGAATCCGGAACTTGAATCTGCAAAAAGAACGTGTTTCCTTTAAACTTGAATCATAACACTTAGCATAATACTCAACACAATTGAAAGAAATTAAATAAAAAATTACTGTTGGAAAATTCGATTCGAATAACCAGTTAGTATGATTCTCTGACCATTCAGACATAAATCCTTAATTGCAAAACTGTTGTTTAGCTATTTTTAATTTAAAAAAATGAGGAACTGCTTTATAGCTATTGAGTTTCTCAAATAATACTGAAAAGGTTTGATTGAAAAATATTATGAAGTTTCAAAAACATGGAGAAGAATTTTCTTCGCTCGTTGGGTACGGTTTTGAATCTTGCGACGGTGATGAAGAATAGCAATTTGGATAGGATGCGGACTAAGTCTCCAATCTTTATTTGTATTAGGCTAGGAAATGCTTTCATAATTATAGATAAATGATTGGATTAGATTCAGAAATATAATTAAGGATGACCATCGAGGTAAGAGTATAAACGGTCTCCATTTTTTGCTACATGGGGGAAACTCGATTATTGCGTCATGGAAGAAGCTTACTTTATTAAGAAAAGAATCCATCCGATCTTTAACGTATCAAATTAAAACTTTCACTCTGTCAAAAAAACCTGAAAATTCGCGAAAGCCAGCCAAATCAAATTCTTAAAAATTTTTAAAGAATGCTTGAGAACACCTTTTTCAACAAACAGTTACTCCTTTCGATTCATCTCAGGATTTCTGTTACCTAACTTTCAACAAATGTAACAAAAAATGTCAACACATGTGAACCCAGAAAACTTCCTTTTTTAAAAAGAAGTTACTAAAATTCTAATGAGAAAACTCATTTTCTAACAGCAGGAGTCATCCTTTTTGATTCCTCTCAGAATTTCTGTTGCATGACTTGTAACAAAACTAACAAGAAAACTGAACGTTTACGAGTCCTAGTAAAATTTCTTTCCTGAAAATTCACCACTAAAATTTGTATAACTATTTTTTACAACAAACGTCACCTTCTTTGATTCCTCTCAAAAATTGCGGTTACATAACTTGTAAAAAAATTAACAGAAAACCAAGCATTAGGGAATAACAGCAAACTTGCTTTCTGAACATTTCGAAGCTAGCCTAACACCTTCAACAACAAAAAATTTACTTTTTTGGTTTCTTTCGGAATTTCGGTAACATAACATATAACAAATATAACAAAAAAAATGGAAATTTGAGAAACCCTCAGTTCCTTTCTTGAAAATATGTTGGTAACATTAAAATAACACAACATATATAGAATTCCTGAAAAGACAACAAGAATTCAAACGATTAAATTTGGACAAACACCAC